>CAUYPK010106109.1:0-15527 GCA_963574355.1 Loris lydekkerianus
CCAGTTTACCCAGCACCATTTGTTGAATAGGGAATCTTTTCCCCACTGAGTGTTTTTAATTGGCTTGTCAAAGATCAAATAATGGTAAGTAGCTGGATCCATCTCTTGGAAAGAAGAAAAGAAATTCCATAAAACTGTCACTATAGTTAACATACACAGGCACAAAAACCCAACGTGTTTTGTGAAAGGGCTTTTTATTTTGTATTGAAAATGCAGCTTTTATGTGAGTAGGGGATTGGCACAAGAAAGGTGTGTCTATACACTGGTGTGATTTGAGAAAAAGTGAAGTCATTATATGAAAACTTAAAGAAAAAAGAAAGTTAAAGGATCCAAAGCTATATTATTTGATGCCAGATAAGGATGGTTTGATCATTATAAGAAGAGAGTTGGCTTAAAAATTGTCAAGATCACAGGAGAACCAGCTTCCGCCAACTCAGAGGCAGAAGATAAATTTCCACATGCCACTAAGAAAATCATTGAGAAGAAAGAATATTTGTCTGAACAGGTTATTGCTGCAGATAAAAGTGACATATTCTGGCAAAAAAGAAAAGAAAAAGTTGTACAGAGAACAATTATTGGTAAGAAAGAGAAGGAGGCACCAAGATTTAAGGCAGGAAGGGAAGAGCTAATTCTGCTTTTGTGTGCAAATGCAGTGGGGTTTATGATCAAAACAGCACTTATTTATAAAGCTTCTAACATTGAAGTGTTGAAAGGAAAAGATTAATGCAAGCTTCCAGTTTGGGGTTGTACACAAAGAACACCTGGATAATATCTCTTTTTCTGGATTGGTTACAGTGATCTTTGTCCCTGAAGTCAGGATGTATTTTGTCAGCAAGGGACTGCCCTTTTAAATCTCTTTTGATACTGGACAACGCCCCTGGGCACTCATAACTTTGTGAGTTCTGCACCAAAGGTGTTGAAAAGGTCTACTTGACAGCAAACACAACACCTTTACATCAGCCTCTGGATGAGAGGGTCACAATTACCTTTAAGGCTCATTAAATACAGTACCCTAAGGAAAATATTGTCAACACTATGGAAGAGAACTCAAACAGAGAAAACATCATGGAAGTCTGCAAGGATTGGACCATTGAAGATGCCATCATTGTTACAAGAAAAGCGATGAAAGCCATCATATCCCAAACAATAAATTACTGCTGAAGAAAACTGTATCCAGATGCTGTGCATGACTTCATACGATTTATAGGAGACCCAATCCAGGAAATCACAGAAGAGACTGTGAAAAGGCAAAAAATAAAAAAAGGGAGGTAATGAATTGCTTCAAGATACAAAAGCTGCAAAATGATAGAAACTAACAGACACTACACCAGAGGAATTGACAGAAGGTGACACAGGGAGATCAGTGCTTCTGAACCAGTGCTCAGTGATGAGACAGAAGATGTGGAAAAGGCAGTGCCCAAAACAAAATTGACAGGCAGTCTGTGAGGAGAGTTTCAATCACTCAAGACTGTTCTTCTGTGACAAGGACCCTTTTATGACATAGACATCGAAACTAAAGCAAATGGTAGAAGAAGAATTGGTACTACTTAGAAACATTTTTAGAGGAATAAAAAAGCAAACATGTCAGACTGAAATTACAATATATTTTCAAAAAATTACATCCAACATGCCTGTCTTTCCTGCCTCCCCTTTCACCTCCTCTACCTCTTTGTTTTCTGTCACTTTGAGATGGCAAGACCAACCCCCTCCTCAGCCTACTTAACATGAAGACAACTGGGGCAAACACCTTCATGATGATCCACTTCCACTTAATGCCTGGTAAATATGGCTTCTTTCCCTTATCATTTTTTGGTAACATTTCCTCTTTTCTATCTTGCATTATTATAAGAATAAAGCATATAATATATGTACTAGGCAAAGTATGTGCTAATTGTTGATGTTATTGGTAAGGCTTCTTTCGTAGACAATTAGTAGTTAAATTTTGGGGAAGTCAAAATTACTATCTGGATTTTGAACTGCCGACATTTCTAATCCCCACATTGTTCAAAGGGCAATTGTATTCCCCTTTCTCCCCTTCTTAGTCACTTCAGAAGACAACTCTGGAAAGTTCTTTGAAGAACTTTCTCAGTTCTTTCCTGGATATGGAAAGTGAGATGCTGAGAAGACATTGATTTTCAGATTTACTCCCATAGTACTTTATCTTATATAACTCCCTTAACAACATTTTAGGTTTCCTATGAATCTTATTCCATTCAACCTCAATTATAAAGCAAACACCTATAATTCTTTTAGAGATAAGCCTGTTAATAGATTCTAGATTTAATTCCAACTACTTAATGTCTATCAGATCCATGTGGACTAATAGCCTTAAGACTCTAGAACTCTTCTTTTATTATTTTTTAGCTGACAGGGCCTGCTAGGAACCATCTTTGTCCTCTCAGGAATATTATAAAGGATTACATAAGCATATGCATTATTTTATCTCCTCTCCAAGCAGTATTTTACAATCTTTTGCTTGTGGAGAGCAGACTGTGATAAGGCAGGGCCCTCACAGCCTGGGAAACATTCAGAGAATGAACCCCCAACTGCTTCTCCTCCATTCCTGAAACAGCCATATTCTTTTCTTCATTCTCCCTCTGCCAGAAGTCACATTGCTCTTTCTTTGTCCAGTTAACCTATACAGATACCCTTGTGATCTTTGCCTTCCTACTTCTTGTAACATGTTAATGAAGTTGAGTAGAAACTACTAATTCACATAGTTCTTCCTTTGTTTTGTGAAGTATGCTGAGATCCTCATGATCTTGCTCTTTGAACTTCTTGTCATATGTTAATGAAGTTGAGTAGAAACCATTAACATGATGATTTGTCTTTATTAAAGTCATTTATATTTTCCAATTGTACTGTAAGACCAAAATTATGTCTTTTGTTTATGCTATTTCCCCATATCGTCTATTCTACTTCCTCCTGGACAACCCTGTACGGATACTATAAAATAAAGCTGATTTTGTGCTTTGGTGCTGGCTGCAGCCATCAGCTCAGTCAGTCCCTCTGGATCCCATCCTTTGTTTCTGTGTCTTCTCTTGTGTGCTGTATTTTCCTCATTTCCCACCAATTCCATTCTGGTTCACTCCCCTTTGCTGCACTGGTTCATGGCATTTGCTGACTTGAGAGTTTTGGGATTTTAAAATAGCAGTTTTATTTTCTAATGCACTAAGTTTTTTCTTTTGTACATTTCCTCTAATTTTTTCTTACAAACTATTTAGTTCTTTCTTTGGTTCATATTTTTCTACATTTTAGCATAGAAGGAACCAGCTGACATTTTCAATAGCCTACCTGAAGTACCTCTTAACTAATTCCAAAAGTAAACACAGATTTTTCTGCTGCTTATATAGCTTGTTTCCAGTTTTCCAGCTTAATAATAATTTTCTCATTGTTTTTGTTCAGCCTTCCTCACAATTTGCTTGCCAATTTGTCACCTAATTCCAAAACCAACACTGTATATGTTAGGTTTTGTTATAGTTTCACCCCTCCTAAGTAGTAATTTCTGTATAAATTTTCTATTATAGCATTAAGCTGCAATGACTCCCCAAGAGCTTAGTGGTGTAAAGAGCAAGCGATTATTTAGTTCAGGAGTCTGATGCCATAGGCTGGCTTGTTTTACAGTCACTCATATATCTTTGATGAGCAGTCAGATCAAGTGGGTACTCCTGTTCAGGGAAGGAGCAGGTATGAGTGTGGTGCCTTTTAGCCAAGATGATGAGAAAAACAGGGTCGTGATTATGTCATTTTCTTTTTCTTTTTTCTTTTATTTTTACGTAGAGACAGAGTCTCACTTTATCGCCCTCAGTAGAGTGCCAAGGCGTCACACAGCTCACAGCAACCTCCAGCTCCTGGCTTAGGCAATTCTCTTGCCTCAGCCTCCCGAGTAGCTGGAACTACAGGCGCCTGCCACAAGGCCCGACTTTTTGTTGCAGTTCTGCTGGAGCTGGGTTTGAACCCACCACCTTAGGTATATAGGGCTGGCGCCCTACTCACTGAGCCACAGGCGCTGCCCAACTCTGTCATTTTCAACAGATTACCCTTGGCTTTAAAATTATCTTTGATCAATTTTCTTCAGATTTGAATTAACTGTCAGTCTATGTTCTATTCATTAAACTAGTCAAAGGTTAATTGTTTGTGCACATAACATTAATAGCTTTTACTATCATAATTGATTTTTATATCATTTTACTATTTTACATTTATATTAATCAATTTAATTTCAATATATAAAACACACAAAGACATATTTCAATCCAAATCATTTATAGATAGCTTGTCTATATTTCAAGGAAACTATCTAGATATTAATAACCAATCTTATGGCATGCCTGGTTTTTGTTCCTAATGTTGAAATGCCTATCAGATATGGTGGCCTCTATGGTCCTTATCCTTGATCTCATGCAAACATAGCAATGCTCCAAATTACAATGCTGTAGGCATCCTTAGGGTACTAAACTCTCCCAAGGCTGAGGTAATGGGAATGGAAGAATTGCACTTAAAATTCTATTGTTTACCATGTCCTCTAATTTTACCTCACAGTAACTTTGAGGAAGTTATTATTATTTCTGTTTTACAAATGAGAAAATTGAGATTTTCATTTTATTTTGAGAGGGAGTCTTATCCTCTTGTCCAGGCTAGAGTACAATGGCATGATCACAGATCACTGAAACCTCAAACTCCTAGGCTCAAGCAATTCTTCGACCTTAGCCTCTCAAGTAGGTGGGACTACAAGTGTGTGCCACCATCCCACTTTTTTTTTTTTTTAAAGAAACAAGGTCTCACTATGTTGGCTAGTCTGGCTTGAACTCTGTCTCTCAAACAGTGTTCCCATCTTGGCCTCCCAATGTGCTGGGGTTACAGATGTGAACCATTGTGCTTGGCCAAAACTAAGATTTCAAAGCCCCCTAATAATCTAGACAAATATACCAAACTGCTAAGAGACATGGCCGCTACTTAAAGTTAGATATGTTAGATTTAAAAACCTATTTTCTTATCTGGTATCTTAAGGGACCATTGTTTAGTAAGAAAGGAAAAACAAAGTCAGATAACACAGTTATAATATGGACTGGACAGTATTGACAACCATAATTTGCCCTCAGACTTGTCTTCCAAAATTTCTTCTGGGCCCTCCTATCCTTATAAACTTAGAATACTGCCTGGGCCCCAGTAGATTATCTATTTATTTATTGTCCACATCACATACTGGCTTAACTCAATGCCTAATTCAGTTGTTTGTTTTCATTAAAACCACTGGAACTTCTTGTATTTCAAATTCAAGTACAACTCTGTCCTTTTCAGGTCTGGGTATCCTCTGAATAAAGGTTTGAACTAATGTGGACTTCCTACTTGAGAAAATGTGTTTGTTGACCTTAAGAGTCTAATAGCACCGTAGAAGAAGGGCAATCAACTAAGGAATGCCGCTGGAAAATGTGAAGTTAACCCAAGGACCAGAAAAATGATCCTACATACTTTCAATTTCAATTTCTATCTGTGTAATCATTTTTGCATCATTATTATGAGATTAAAATCATCATAAGTTTTAATTCATTTTATTACGGCTCTGTCGTTAACGCCTATACAAAATGGATATAATGTTAAGTTCTTTATGTAAATAAAATATGCTGAAAGGATTCATTTAATTAATAGCTCACAAAGATACCTAGATAAATGTATATATTTTTCAGATATAATAAATACTGCTTTCATTGGTACTGTCTTTGTAAGCCTTATATGAATGTCAGAACAATTCAGGTATAACAAATAGCTGCTGTATACTGCTATTAAGAGGGAAAAGACATGTAGGTGAGTAATATAGAAAATAGACTTAGCTAGAATATGCAGAGAATGTATTATAGTTGATAAAAAATTTTCAAAATGCAAATGAAAGCTTCACACAAATTGTCACAAATATATCTATTCATATAGGGGAGTGGAGTCCTTAGTGAAAACTTTAACACATGTTCACTCAATGCCAAAGCAATTTGGGAAATCAGCAAAAAACTGAAAATAAGGGTTGGGGCTTCAGAGGCAGGAAAAACATGTGGGCAAATGTTTTGAGATGCTTTTTTAACAAAGAATGAATGTGGGCAGCGCCTGTGGCTCAGTGAGTAGGGTGCCGGCCCATATACCTAGGTTGGTAAGTTCAAACCCAGCCCCGGCCAAACTGCAACAAAAGATAGCTGGGTGTTGTGGCAGGCACCTGTAGTCCCAATTACTGGGAGGCTGAGGCAAGAGAATCGCCTAAGCCCAAGAGCTGGAGGTTGCTGTGAGCTGTGACACCAAAAAACAAACAAACAATGAATATAAGGTATGTTTTAATACATACATCTCTCATTCATGCACATTTCTTCAAGATACAGACTCTGTTGCACAGTGAAAATAAATGGCTTTCCCTTGTCCTGTGTATGGTGGTCTATAAGACAGAAGTCTTTCCTGGGGATGCTTGTTTTGGTTTTTGCTGACAAACCAGTGCTTAAAAGCTTATCAGAACAACATTTTATTTATTTATATTAGGTTAAAAATTAAGAGAATTAAAGTCCTAAGTAGATCAAGTTAAAAGTCGCAGATATTAATAAACAGAAAAATTAAAGATTTGCCTGCTAATGTGCATGATTTCTAATCACAGGTAGGTCTGTTTTTACTTAGACTGTAGGAAAGCTTTGCTTTGGACTTCTAGGACTTATTTCATAAAGTGAAATTCCCAATTTATTGAATATTCTTACTGTGTATGCTCTTTGGCAGAGGTAGAGGGGTGGGGGCTTTTCTAAGACAATTGGACAGCAGATGTTTTGACCCTGCCAGGTCTTCTAAGTTGCAATGGATAAAAATTAGAACCAGAAACAAGTTTTCCTTTATTACCCAGCCATCACCTCAACTGTGCCTTTCCCCGATCCTAGGGCCCCTTTGCAAGCGTCTATGCCATATACTGCTTCTGTTAGCTACTATGCTCTTTAGATCTTAACTGCTGTCATTTCTTTTCAGCCTATAGCCTAGTTCCACCACTGTAACAGCTATTTTTCAAATGTTCCCAACTGCAAATATAATTAAGTCATTCCCCAATGGTTCCCCATTTATAAACTCCTTAGAACAGCAGATAAATTCTTTGAGGATTCAAGAGTCTTCTGTCACTGCACCTGACCTCCTGCATCCATGTATCTCCTTTTCACATGTATCTTTATTTTGTCAATCTCAACATGGCATCCTCTTTCTACCCTTTTAGCATGTGTTTTTCCCTTTGATGAGAATGCACTCTCTTCCCATTCTCTTCATTGATTTCAAACCTCAAGATTAAAGTCAAACATAAACTCTCTATTACGTTCTTACAGTTGCTGGAATAAATTTCCTAAACTTAGTAGCAGAAAACAAAGAAAACAGTCTTAAATAGTCACCAACCAGGGCAGTGGTTTTTGCACATCTAGTTAAGGCCAACAACAGAACTTGCAAAGACAAACCATCAGTGGGGTTTGCATCCACTGATATGCAACTTAAAGTTCTGCAGCTCAGAATTTGAAAATTGGTCTGAGTGGGCTAAATCCAAGGTATTAGATGGGCTGAGTTCCTTCCAGAGGTTCTAGGCAAGAATCTCTCTCTGGAGGATGCATGTATTCCTTGGCTCATGGAATAGATAAATATTTCTCTCCATCTTAATGCTGGTAGTGTGACATCTTCAAAGCTATTTCTATGACTTTGGCCTCCTTCCTCCTATGAGTACCTTTACAATTACATTGGGCCCACCCAAATAATCCAGGATAATCTTCCCATATCAAGGTCCTTAATTAAGTCTGAAAAGTGCTTTTTTGCCATGTAAAGTAAGATCTTCACAAGTTTCTAGAATTAGGATAAGGATATCTTTGCAGGAGAATATTTCGCTTCCTACCATTATTGCCTCAAGGAATTTTCCTCAACATCTCCTACTGTAGGTGCCACTTTATTTAATTAGAAAGTTAATGGTTTGCACGGGGAACAGGAACAAAATAAAACCACCTTACAAATCCTATGAAGGCAGGGGTCCTCAAAGCGGGCCACATAAAGCCGTGTGAATTATATTTGTTCCCGTTTTGTTTTTTACTTCAAAATAAGGTATGTGCAGTGTGCATAGAAATTTGTTCATAGTTTGTTTTTTTTTTTTTTTTTTTTTTTTCTTTTTATTTTATTTTATTGTTTTTTTATTGTGGAGAAGGGGCAGGGAAAGAAGGCGGGGGAAGAGGTGAGTGACAGGGTCGGGCCAGTGGCATGGTACCACATTGGCTGTATCTAGGTAGAGGCAGTTTCAGGCCGGGTTATAGCTTTCAGGGGAGAGGGAGGGAGGATGGGCAGAGGGAGGGTGATTGGTGAGATCACACATACTGTACATCTTCCAAGGGTACATGTGAAACTTACTAAGTGTAGAATATAAATGTCCTAACATAATAACTAAGAAAATGCCAGGAAGGCTATGTTAACAAGTGTGTAACAGTCTATAAAACCAGTGTATAGTGCCCCACAATAGCATTAATGTACACAGCTATGATTTAATAATAAAAAATTTTAAAAATTTTAAAAATTAAAAAAAAAGATCCATTTTATTGATGCTTTCTTACTTCCTAAGCCTGGCTACTGCCTGAACTATGTTCTAGCTTCACGGGTCTTAAAACATGTTTACTCTGCATGAACCATCAAGGTAATTCTGCTCTTCTAAGATGATCAAGAGGTTTGTAGGGGATGGAGTATTACTGTAAATTTATGTTCCCTATATTTCCCAGGCTAGACTTACTTGACCAGCAACTACAATTCCAGCATTCAGGCTATCCATCTGTGTCAGACACCCAAATGGCTAGGACTAAAGGCCCTGATACAATGCCTTGATAATTGTTTTATTTTATAGAAGAGATGGTCTGACTGTTGGTCACTCTATTCTCAGGACAATTTAGTTTAAGAATTCCACTCTTCTCAGTCTCTCAGAGGGCTAGGATTATTGGTAAGAGTCACCAAGATTAGTAATTTGTTCTTTCTTTGTTTCTCTCCCTCCCTCCATTCATCCATTCTTCCTACCACATTTTCACTTTCCTTTCTATTCTTTTTTTCATCTCTTTCTTTGCACCCTCTCCCATTTTCACTCTCTCTCTCTTCTACATATTCAGGAAAATGACTGTAGTTACAAACAAGCAATGACACAAGTGAGTCCTGAAAATAATGTCTTGTACTGTATACTGAAAATGTGTGAATTGTGGAGTGTGTGAATTTTTTCTGACATTAAAAATATTATTTTTAATTTATAGGATATTATCTTTTGTGAAAATAGGGAGTATCCTTCATCAATACAAAAGCATGGATGAGCACCATAATTCACACCTATAACCTTAGCACTTTAAGAGGTCCAGAAAATAGACACACTTGAAGCGAGTGGTTCCAGACCAGAATGAGTAACCTAGTGAGACCCCACTTCTCAAAATAAAAAAATAAATAAAAATTTATCCAGCTCTGGTGGCATGTGCCTATACTCCCAGCTGCTGATGAGGATAAAGAAAGGATGATAACTTACGGTAAGCAAGTTGCATTGACTAGTGCTATGGTGGTACCACTGTATTTTTCTTGGACAAAGGAGGGAAACATGGTTTCAAACACATAATGGACTGCATATGTGCATAAAATATATTATAAACACATGCACCAAATTTGATTTCATAACAGCAAATCGAGTCTATTTCATAAAGGGAAAAATCAAATAATAGAATATCCTACATTAATAGAACAAAGAACAAAGACTATGTAATCATGTCAAGAGCTCCCAAAAAGGCATTTTAGAGGACCATTACATCTTGAAGATGAAAACCATTTAAGAAACTAAGTCTAGAAGGGAACTTCTTCAATAGTGTAAATGGGATCTGAAGATGATTGAATAAGTATAATGTGGTTTGTTCTTTTAACGAGATATTGTTTAACATGAGAAGGAATGACATGCATATGTATGTTACAATATGAATGAACCTTAAAAGTATTATGAAAAGCAAAAATGGCCAGTTAGAAAAGACCACATATACTGTGATTGAACATACAAAAAAACATAAAAACAAGGCCAAACAATGCACACTAGGAGTAGAGAGGATGTGGGGGAGGGTGGTGGAGAAGATGAAAGAGACTGCTAGTAGGTACTGACTTTCTCTTTTTTTTGGGGGGGAGAAAACGTTCTGAATTTAGATTGTGATGATATAGCTGCACAATTCTGTGAATATACTAAGAAATACAGAATTGTACACTTGAAAAGGGTGAACTACATATTTCAATAAAGGTACTTAAACTTTAGGTGTACTAAATACTGCCAGCATAAAAATTACCCAGGTAGGGAGAGTGCCTGAGGAAACAGTCAACCATATCTCCCGTCATGCTACCATCATGCTACCATGAATTGACATGGAAGGCACATTCATTGGTACTATTGAAGTTGTAAATTGATTTTTATTTGCAACACTGTCTTTACTTCATCCTTGGTAGAGTGTGCTGATATCATTGTAGCTAATAGAAATCTCAAGCTCCTGGGAACAAGAGATCCTATTGCCTCAGCCTCTTGATTATCTCAGAGTATAGGTTCCCTCACCCCACAAAGCCCAATTGCTTTTCAACCCCAACTTCTGCTTTACAGAGTATTAGGATTAAAGTTGGGAGCAATTACTGTAGGACTGATGGAAGGTGTCAACCACCACACTGGAGCTTGAAGTTGTAATTTTTTTTTTTTTTATCTTTTATACTTTGACTTCATTTTTATTTATTTTTAATTGTTTTATTTTTATTAAATAAAATCTGTTTATATTTTTGTATATATGGGGTTCACTGTACTGATGTGATATACAATGTAAAATGCTTAAAGTTATTTAAGAAATCACATTATATTCTTTTATTAATAGTTTAGAAATGTTCTATTGCATCATGCACATTTGATGAGGTTCCCTAAAAAAACTTCTCACCTCCCATCTTAACTGTCTGCTTACCTCTCTGTCCATTTTGCTTCTACTTTCTGGATTGTAGTTTTGTTTTACCATTAATACGAATGTGCAGGCTATTCTATATTGAATTCATATTAGTATTTGGTACATTGGATACTTTATGTTCCATTCTGGAGATACTTCACTAAGAAGATGAATATGTTCTAGCTTCATCCAGGTAAACCTAAAAAATGTGAAGTCTTTATCTTTTTGATGGCTGCATAGTATCCCACTGTGTACATATACAAGAATTTGTTAATTCATTCATATGTAGATCAGCATTCATGTCTTGGCAATAATAATGTGGGTTGCAATTAATAACCTGGTCCGAATTTCTTTATTGTAATTTTTTTTTTTTTTCCAATCTGGGTATCTACCTAGTAGAGGAATTGCAGAATGGAATGGTAGTTTTACTTTTAGTTCCCTCAATATTCTCCAAACATCTTTCTAAAGAGATTGTATTAGCTTGCATTCTCATCAGCAGTGTAGAAGTGTTCCCTTCACTCTGTATCCACACCAAAATCTGGAATTTGGGGATTTTGTAATTGTGGGTTCATCTTAATGGAGTTAAGTGATATGTCAATGGGGTTTTCATTTGTATTTCACTGATTATACAGGCCTTACTCCTGTCTTATTCAGAAATGATTCTGTTCATGTCTTTTACCCACATAGAAATAAGGTTATTGTTCTCTCTTTATTGATTACTTTGGGTTCTTCATGGACTCCATTTGTTAGTCCTTCATCAGGAAAAAAGAAAGAGAGGAAGTCAGAAATTTAAGAGGTAATCTGAAGCACCTGGAAGATCTAGAATACCCCAAACCCAAACCAAGGAGAAGAAAAAAAAAATAACAAAATTAAATAACAAAAATAACAAATAGAAAAATAACAAAAAGAATTAAATGAATTTAAAAACAAAAGAAAGAAAGAATCATTCAGAATAGCAGTGAAATAAAAAGTTTGTTTTTTAAAAGGATTAATAAAATTGAGAAAATGTGGTCAACAAAACCAGAAGCAGAAACATAACATCTCTAATATTACCTGTCCAAAATAATAAGGAGAAATAAAAATAGACACATGAGGAATTCAAGAAATTCTGTAAGATTACTACAAGTAAAACTCTAGTCCCAAAAGTATGAAAATCTGAAAAAAAGGACCAATACCTAGAAAAATCCCACCAAAGACCATATGATTCTTTCAATTGATGAAGAAAAAGCTTTTGATAATAAACAGCATCACTTCATAATCAGAACATTTAAGTATTTGATATAGAATGGACATTTCTTAAACTGATAGAGGCCATCTACAGCAAAACCACAGCCAATATTGTATTGAATGGAGTTAAATTGAATCATTTCCACTCAGATCAGGAACCTGATAAGGCTGCTCATTGTCTCCACTGCTCTTTAACATTGTAATGGAAGTTTTAGCCACCACAATTATGGAATAAAAGGTGATCAAGGGGATCCATATGGGGTCAGAAGAGATCAAACTTTCACTCTTCGCAGATGATATGATTATATATCTGCAAAGCACTAGGGATTCTAATACAAAACTCTTGGAAGTAATTAAGGAATACAGCAGCATCTCAGGTTCCAAAATCAACATTTATAAATCAGTAGTCTTTATATATACCAACAATAGTCAAGCTGAAAAAAAAGTAAAGGATTCTATTTCATTCACAATAGTGCCAAAGAAGATGAAATACTTGGGAGTTTATCTAACAAAGGATGTGAAAGATCTCTATAAAGAGAATTATGAAACTCTAAGAAAAAAAAATAGCTGAAAATGTTAACAAATGGAAAAACATACCCCACTCATGGCTGGGAAGAATTAACATTATTAAAATGTCCATACTACCCAAAGCTATATACAATTTTAAGGCAATCTCTATTAAAGCTCCACTATCTTACTTTAAAGATCTTTAACAAATAATATTTAGTTTTATATGAAATTTAAAAAAAACCTTGAATAGCCTAGACATTATTCAGAAATAAAAACAAAGCTGGAGGAATCATGCTACCAGACCTCAGACTATACTATAAATTGATAGTAATCAAAACAGCATGGTACTGGCACAAAAACAGAGAAGTAGATGTCTGGAACAGAATAGAAAACCAAGAGATGAATACAGCTACTTACAATTATTTGATATTTGACAAATTATTAAAAACATTCAGTGGAAAAAAGATTCCCTATTTAACAAATGGTGCTGGGTGAATTGGCTGGAAACCTGTAGAAGACTGAAAGTAGACCCACACCTTTCACCATTAACTAATATAGAGTCTCACTGGATGAAAGATTAAAACTTAAGACATGAAACTGTAAAAATCCTTGAAGAGAGTGCAGGGAAAGCCCTCAAAGAAATCAGTCTGGGTGAGTATTTTATGAAGAGGACTCCCCTGGGCAATTGAAGCAGCTTCAAAAATACACTAGTGGGACCTGATCAAATTAAATAACTTCTGTACAGCCAAGAACACAGTAAGTAAAGCAAGCAAACAGCCATTAGAATGGGAGAAGATATTTGCAGGTTACCTTTCTGACAAAGGTTTAATAACCAGAATTCCCAGAGAACTCAAACGTATAAGCAAGAAAAGAACAAGTGATTCCATCACAGGCTTGGCAAAGAACATTAAGAGAAACTTCTCTAAAGAAGACAGGTGCATGACCTACAGACATATGAAAAAAATGCTCATTATCTTTAATCATCAGAGAAATGCAAATCAAAACTACTTTGAGGTATAATTTAACTCCAGAAAGATTAGCCTATATTACAAAATCCCAAGACCAGAGATGTTGGCGTAAATGTGGAGAAAAGGAAACACTTCTACATTGCTGGTGGGAATGAAAATTAATACTTTTTTTAAAAAAAGATGTTTGGAGAACACTTAGAGATCTAAAAATAGATCTGCCATTCAGTCATATAATTGCTGTACTAGGTATATACCCAGAAGACCAAAAATCACATCATAACAAAAATATTTACACCAGAATGTTTATTGCAGCCCAATTCATTATTGCTAAGTCATGGAAAAAGCCCCAGTACCCATTGATCCACGAATGGATTAATAAATTGTGGTATATATGCATCATGGAATATTATGCAGCCTCAAAAAAAGATGGAGATTTTATCTCTTTCATGTTTACATGAATGAAGCTGTAATATATTCTTCTTAGTAAAGTATCTCAAGAATGGAAGAAAAAGTATCCAATGTACTCAGCCCTACTTATGAAACTAATTTATGGCTTTCACATGAAAGTTATAACCCAGTTATAACCTAAGAATAGGGGTAGGGGGAAAAGGAGAGGACGGAGGTTGCCGGAGGGAGGGTGATTGGTGGAATTACACCTGCGGTGCATTTTTTTTTGCAGTTTTTTGGCCGGGGTTGGGTTTGAACACACTACCTCTGGTATATGGAGCTGGAGTCTTACTCCTTGAGCCACAGGCACCTTACAAGGGTATATGTGAAACTTAGTAAATGTAAAATGTAAATGTCTTAACACAATAACTAAGAAAATGCCAGGAAGGCTATGTTAACCAGTGTGATGAAAATGTGTCAAACGGTGTATAAAACCAGTGTATGGTACCCCCTGTGATCTCATTAATGTACACAGTTATGATTTAAAAAAAAATAAAAGAGAAAGAAGTAGAAAATTTTCAGTAAACCTATCTACATCACTGAAATAGCATCAACTAGATACAATCTCCAATGAAAAAAAATATAGAACTAGATATATTCATATTCTATCAAACCTTCAAAGAGAAACTAGTGCTGATCTTATACAAGCTTTTCCAAAGCATAGTAAAAGATGGAAAATGTCCCAACACATCCTCCAAAGCAAATATACCCTGAAGTGGTGATATGTTTAAAACTATTGTTTGTGAGTAGCACCTGTGGCTCAGTGAGTAGGGTGCCAGCCTCATATAGCAAGGGTGGCAGGTTCAAACAGGGCACCAGATAAACTGCAACGTAAAATAGCCAGGCACCTGCAGTCCCAGCTACTCTGGAGGCTGAGGCAAGAGAATTATCTAAGCCCAAGAGTTGGTGATTAATGTGAGCTTTGACACCATAGCACTCTACCAAGGGCAACAAAGTGAGAATTTGTCTCAAAACAAACAAACAAGCAAACAAACAAACAAACAAAGAAGAACCTATGGTTTTTGGCCAGCAGTGGTGCTTCGAGCCTGTCTCCTTGGCACTGTGGCACAAAATTTAAGTCAGTGAATTGGAGCCCAGCCAGAGCAAGGATTAGACTCCTATCTCTGAATATTAAAAAATGGCTGGACACTGTACAGGAATCTATAGTACCAGCTGAGGCAATAGGTTCGCTTGATGATAATACAGGAAGATTGCAGCAAGCTATGATACCAGAACACTCCACGAAGGCAACTAAATAAGATGCTTTCTCAACATAGAAATGAAGAAAACCATCGTGATGAGACTTATCCCTCATTTTGACTTTTTACAACAAATCTAATATTGAAATTTTACCCCTAAATTGGATGTCAATTAGTGAAAATACTATATATATATATATATATATATATATATAAAATACTATATAAGA
>CAUYPK010106111.1:0-15613 GCA_963574355.1 Loris lydekkerianus
TCCCCTCCCTTTCCCCCTTCCCCCTATTCTTAGGTTGTAACTGGGTTATAGCTTTCATGTAAAAGCCCTAAATTAGTTTCATAGTAGGGCTGAGTACATTGGGTACTTTTTCTTCCATTCTTGAGATACTTTACTAAGAAGGATATTTTCCAGCTCCATCCATGTAAACATAAAAGAGGTAAAGTCTCCATCTTTCTTTAAGGCTGCATAATATTCCATGGTGTACATATACCACAATTTATTAATCCATTCGTGGATCAATGGGCACTTAGGCTTTTTCCATGACTTAGCAATTATGAATAGGGCTGCAATAAACATTCTGGTACAAATATCTTTGTTATGATGTGATTTTTGGTCTGCTGGGTATATGCCCAGTAGAGGAATTACAGGTTTGAATGGCAGATCTATTTTTAGACCTCTAAGTGTTCTCCATATATCTTTCCAAAATGAATGTAATAATTTGCATTCCCACCAGCAGTGCAAAAGCGTTCCCTTTTCTCCACATCCCCGCCAACATCTCTGGTCTTGAGATTTTGTGATATAGGCTAGTCTCACTGGAGTTAGATGATATCTCAAAGTAGTTTTGATTTGCATTTCTCTGATGATTAAAGATGATGAGCATTTTTTCATGTCTGTAGACCACGCACCTGTCTTCTTCAGAGAAGTTTCTCTTCAAATCCCTTGCCCCACCTGCAATGGGATCCCTTGTTCTTTTCTTGCTAATGCGTTTGAGTTCTCTGTGGATTCTGATTATTAAACCTTTGTCAGAGATATAACCTGCAAATATCTTCTCCCATTCTAAGGGCTGTTTGCTTGCTTTATTTACTGTGTTCTTGGCTGTGCAGAAGCTTTTTAGTTTGATCAAGTCCCAGTAGTGTATTTTTGAAGCTGCTTCAATTGCCCGGGGGTCCTCCTCATAAAATACTCACCCAGACTGATTTCTTCAAGTGTTTTCCCTGCACTTTCCTCTAGTATTTTTATAGTTTCATGTCTTAAGTTTAAATCTTTAATCCAGTAATAGTCTATCTTAGTTAATGGTGAAAAGTGTGGGTCCAGTTTCAGTCTTCTGCAGGTTGCCAGCCAGTTCACCCAGCACCATTTGTTAAATAGATAATCTTTGATTTCTGTTTAGTTTCTGCTTGGAGATTCTGCGCACTTCCATCAGCGGGGTGTTAAAGTTCCCAGCTATTATGATGTTGCTGTTTTTCATGCTGTTCAGACCAAATCAGGTTTGTTTTAGAAATCTGAGAGTGTTTAAGTTGGGTACATGACTTTATGATTGAAATGTGTTCTTGTTGAAGTGTTCCCTGGACCAGTATATAGTGTCCATCTCTTTCTTTCTTTACTTTTGTTGCTTTAAAGTAAATTATATCTGCAATAAGAATTTCTGCTCCCATCTTATTTTCACTTCATTTGCATGAAATATTATTTTCCAACACTTCACCAAGTCTTGATTTGTCCTTGAGTTATAGATGCATCTTCTGAAGACTGCAAATACATGACTTATATTTTTTCAACCATTCAGCCAGCCTGTATCTCTTTAGTGGGGGTTCAAACTATTCATACTTATTGAAAGAACTGGTAAATAGGAAGGAGTTTTGTTAATCTTATTGTGTGGAACTATTGCCTTGTTTTATCACTTGAGCTATTATGGTAGCCAGGCATTGTCCTTTTGCTTCCAGGTGTCTTGACATTGCTGGGGACTGTTGTGTTGGCTTGTTTATAGTATAGGTCTGAGAACTTCCTCTAGAGCAGATCTTGTAGTGGCAAATTTCCTCAGTGTTTGCTTATGAGTGAGCAATTTGATTTATCCATCAATTTTAAAGCTTAGTTTAGCAGGATATAGAATTCTGAGCTGAAAAATATTTTGTTTAAGTAAGTTAAAGGTAGATGACCATTCTCTTCTGGCTTAAAAAATTTCATTTGCGAAGTCTGAAATTACCCTAATGGATTTTCCCCTGTAGGTCAATTGGTGCTTACTCCTGGCTGCTTACAGCATCTGCTCTTTCTTCCTGACTTTGGACTGGTTTATGACAATTTGTGTTGGAGAAGATCTATTTGAGTTCAGATGACCTGGGGTTCAAATTCCCTCTGAAAGGATTGTGTTAGACTCTGGTGATATTTGGGAAATTTTAATTTATGATATCCTCTAGTAGGGCTTCTATGCCTCCGGGGCATTCTTCTTCCCCTTCTGGGATACCTATAACTCCGTATGTTTGAACACTTCATGAAGTCTAATAATTCTGTCAGTGAACGTTCTGCTTTCTCTTTTTTTCTGTTTCTTTAACTGCCTGAGTTAGCTCAAGAGCTCTATCCTTTACCTCTGAGACTCTTTCTTCTGCATGATCTAGCCTGTTATTAATACTTTCTACTGCATCTTTAAGGTCCCTAACTGACTACTTCAGTTCCTTCAGCTCCTCTATATCCTTTCTATATTATTTATATAGTTCATCTCTTATTTGATTCTGTTTTTGAATATCCTTTTTCTTATTTTAGACTTTCTCAGCAATTTCATTCATTGTTTTTATCATCCATATTTTCAATTCCCCTTCTGTCATTTCTAACATTTCTTTATAGGTGGAATCTTCCGCAGTAGCTACCTCGTAATGTCTTAGGGGTGTTGCCCTGGTCTGTTTTTTCATGTTGTCAGGGTTTTTCTTCTGTTTCTTCCCCATGAGTGTTTTCTTTCTGTCTGTTTCTTTGTCCTACTTTTTCCTTTCACTGCCTCCTGCTCTTTAAGTTACTATGCCTCTGACCTAAGCTGTTGAATTGTCCTTTCTGTAAAGGACTAAAAGGATGAGAACAGTGAAGAGCAAGAAGGGATAAAAGATAAACAAAAAGAGAGAGAGTGAAAAGAGAAAATAAAGGGGGTGAATAAAAGGGAAGATTTACAAAAAAAAAATAGAGGAACAGAAATAGAAAGACAGAGTAATAGTGGTGTACGGTAGGGTACTTTGACCCACTCCCATGAATCTCAACCTCTGTGGGGGGCTGGGTTGGGTGGGTCCCTTGACCTATGTAGCTCTTTGCTAGCCTGAGCAGACAGAGGAACCCACCTCCACCAAATAGAGAAGAAAGACAAAAATACTATATATCAAATCAAAACAAACTAACAGAAAAACCTTAAGAGATACATTTGGATGAAAAAACAAATATCAGTGGCAGAAAAGCTAGCAAAAATGAAGAAGTCCTTATTTTTAAAGAATACAACAATGAAAAAAATATATTTACACAAAAAAATGAAGGAAAAAAGAATAAGAAAAACCTGTGGGGGGGGGGATTTTGAAAAAGATAAAAGAAAAAGAAAAAGTTTTTTAAAGAAAAAACAGACAAACTAACCGTAACAACAATTTCATCAACAAAACAAAAACCATGTATATATATCTTACTGAATATTGCCTGGGCAACAGGTGGTCTTCTGGGAATGAGATGCTAATCACAATACAATTGTAAAAGATGGAGACTGAAGGCCTCTTCCGACTTCTTTTCTCTCAAGCCTTGCATGGTTGTGAGCCTAGATCTCTCCTCAACCCACTTAATATAAACACCTCAACCTTTCCAAACCGTGTCCCTTGCATAAGCAGTGGCTATCCCAGAAAAGGGTGTGTTGCTCAGATCTCTCCAGAAGTGGCTGCCCACTTGTCAGGCACGTGGGAATGGCCTTGTTCTAGGACCCTGAGGGCCTGGCCTACAAGGCAACTTTCTCACAATGGCTGCATGTGGCCTGTAGCCAAACAATGATAACTTTTGCCCTGGTAGCTCAGTCCTGGCCTCTGGGTGCTGTTTGAAGTCACTTGCTCATTGGCCCATTATTTCCAAAGGTAACTCAACCAAGTGCCCAAGTCCAAAAAAACCCACAGAGAAGGCCTTCCCTGTCTCCACACTCTCACGGCTACTGTAACTGCTACCGCCCATAGCAGCCACGACTGTTGGCCTCAGACAGAATGCAAACAATTGCCCTTTCTCCACTGCTTTTGTCCTCCCCCTGTTGTCCCAAGGTCTCCTTCTGCTTCTCTGTGCCCCCAAAAGGAATGTTTCTGGGCAAAGCCCACAATCCTCATGTGCCTGAAGTCTTCTCTCCCCTATCTCACAGTGCTGGGTTTCAAAAAAGCTGTTTCTCCTCTGCCATCTTGTTTCACCTCCCTCTTTTGACATTTCCAAAGATTCCAATCTTTGGAAATGTCCCTCCCACCAGTTTGATGTTCCAAATTAAATGGTAAGACAGAGGCCCTGGCATACCCATACTGGTTATCACCTCAGAAACAAATCTTTAGCCATGAGGTGTGGAATTCATTTGTGCAAGATAAAATAAAAACTCAAGCAAAACTTCACTCTTCTTTGAGCTGAATCTTTGAAAATGAGTTTGCTGAGACATTCCTACCACTTCTCTGCTCTCTTTCACAAATCCCTGCAAAAAAGTTTCATTCAGATGTAAAAATGGTAGACCGGAGTCCTGGAAAACAAATTATCAGTTTAACATAGGAACAAAAACAAATTTGCCTTCATTTAAAGAATTCCCAACCATGACTAGGGAAAGAAGGGAAGGATAAGACAGTGATAGAGTACATTCAGCCATCAATAGGATTTTGAAACTATAACTTTTTCTTTAACATAATAATCCTCCACACCTACTGCTTTATTCTCCAAAGCAGATAATAAAACAGAATGCAGAGCAGACTCTTATCTTCATCCTGAATCTATATGCAAAGCAGCTATTGGATGCACTGTAGAAGAATGCAGTCTTCATTTTATCACAATTGCAGACTCATTCTATGATTTCTCCCTCACTGGGTGACTGCAACAAGCCTGAAGGTACAGTTCACTCTTCTGAAAGAGCTATTAGACTCACTACTAAATGCCTGCCTCAGAGCTACCATTTTTAAAAACTTTTAAGTTTTCCTTAGTCTCCCAAGTATCTGAAACCCATACTGCTTAGAGAAAGGAAAAGGAAAAAAAAACAACAACAACAAAAAAAAAAAAAAAAAAAAAAAAAAAAACAACTAAACGAAGTCTAAAAGGAAGCTAAATCAGTGGTCTCATTTGGGATCTGGAGTGGTGGATTATGTTTTTGTTGTCTGTGAGGAGCTCAGGATCGACAATGAATCAGACCTAACTGGACAGGGCTCAATTGGGGCATTCCATAGTAGTTGTTCGCAACCTTCCTAATGCTGCAAACCTTTAATACAGTTCCTCATGTTGTGGTGACCCCCAGCCATAAAATTATTTTTGATGCTACTTCATAACTGTAATTTTGCTACAGTTATGAATCATAATGTAGATATCTAATATGCCGGATGTATTTAGGGGACCCCTGTGAAAGGGTCATTCAACCCCCAAAGGGCTCATGACCCACAGGTTGAGAACCGCTGAGAGAGGGTTGAAGAAGGACAGAGAGAAGAGAAAGGCATGGCTTCATCATGGGCTGAAATGAAAAGTAACAATAGGGGAAATGACTGAGCATCCCACCATCCTTATTCTGACTCCTATGAAAGGTGGGTTTGACCAGTGCTGCAGGCTATCAACAAAGAAGTCTATTTAAGCTCACCGAGAGGTAAAGAGGCTAAAGAAGAAAGGAGAAAGTTAAAGTAATTTTTAAAAAACTTACTTCACCAAATGTAGAAAGCAGAGATGTGCATAGTTAGCTACCTTCCAGTCTGGGCTGCTACCAACTAAAAATTAGTCACTAAGTGACCCAGAAGGAAAGACAAGATAGATGAGCTGAGAGAATTCCTCAGCCCCCTCCTCCCATAGCAGGCACTGATTAGTAAGAACATTTCCATGAGCAGTGTAGGAGTTTTTTTTGTTTTTTTTTTTTTTCCTTTGCACATGACCTTTAAAACTACCTAATAAGCCATTTGCACTGCCTACCAGAGAAGTTTCAATAGACACAGAGAAGATGAACATTAACTTTAATGGCTAAATTACCACTTGTCACTCTAAAGGCCTTTCCCTTTGAGAGAAGTTTTGCAGCAGCCAAACATTCACTCCTTTAAAAATTAACAGAGGCTCCATTGAGATCAAAACTTCAGAGTTCTCCATTCTGGGGATGTTTATACATCAACATGTTACCTTTGGAGAGGGCACTCTTTTTTAAAAAAAGATCAATAATCTGTTCAAATAATTAGAATAAATTTTGTTAAAGCTTTCTGAAAAGAGCTCAGATACTCTAACATTACAGAAGGACTGGAAGAAAGTTTTCAACTTAACATTGAAAATACTGAATATTTGACTATTTCAGAAAAGAGAAAAAAAAAACCTTCATGAATAAGGAAAGCCATTTTAGTGTTTCTAGACATTCATTCATACATTTATGGAGTATTACTCATTGCTAGGCACTATGCTAGATCCTGAGAATGTGATGATGAGCAAAATCTGACTTTACCCTCCATCACTGTTTTCTCAGTCTAGTGGAGGATGCAAACCTTAATTAAGGACTCAAAAGATACAGAAAATAAATGTGATGATTCAAGTGAACAAGTTAAGGGTGCTATGTTTACACTCTGGTACATTTAGGGAAAAATTGTTGTTTTAGAGAAACAACCATTTTTTCCAAAGAAAGAGGACACTGATGTCTCCCTGTCATGTAGATCAAAACATGGATGCCTAGTGCTAGGAGCACTTTCTTAATCCTTAAGAAGTCAAGTATCATGAAACAACTAGTAGTCTTAAGAGTGATAGAGTCATGGTCTCTGGCCTCAGAGCCTTGATTAACATTTGTATCATTCTTTCCTTCATCAGTCCACAAGCATTTATTGAATTTTTTCTATGTACCAGAACCTATGCTAGAACCTGGATACAAAGATAAATCAGGCAAAAATCCTGCTATCGAGGTACTTACAGTTCACTGGGATAGACAGACACAAATAATTATAATATAGTACAATAACTTCTCTACTAGAAAGAAGTACAAAGTGGTAGAGGATTCAGAAGAACAAAAAAGCTCCTTTTCTAATACTTTCCAGGGCCTAATCCTTCAGCCAAATCCTCACTACACAGGACCAATAAGAAAACACACTGGCAGATTACTCGTTGTTTTGCTTGGTATTCCAGCAACAGTTGGAAGCTTTACCTAACAAAGATATGAAGGCAGTTGAAAAGGAAGCAGTGACATTAACAAACATAGCACACCATTTTAAACTCGGTGGATAAGTGACTTTATTCCCTGGAGACTCACCACTGGCACCTCACTACAAAGAGAGAAACAAGACACACACCTCACCCAACCACTGAGCAATTACTAAGGATAGATTTGTGTATTAGAAGCAACTTATATAACACATCTGTCTTAAGTGCACTTACCTGCCACCCAGGGCCCTTAACAGTCTTTTTTTTTTTTTCTTTTTTTTTTCTTTTTCCCCCTTTTGAAATAGTTGGAAGCATAATTTACGTCAAGGAGCTGGTAAGAGCTACTGCTTCACCCCAGTCTATCCTTCATCAAAACACACTTTATCTGGGGAACTGAAAGCATAAAGGATCAAGCATTTTCAGGAAATAAATACTATATAAAGTATACACACCCCATGTCTCTTTTAAAATTACCAATTTCAAGGGAAAGGAAGAAAATGCAAATAATTAGCTATTAAATTGACCACATTTCCTGTCTCAGTAAGTATGCAGTTCTAATAAAATTGTACTCAGTCCTTAAACTCTTTCAGGTCATACCTGTAGCAATACATAAAAGATCCCAGCTTCCCTTTACCCCCGAAGAAATAAAGGAAACTTCTAGGGTCTTTTAAGGGACTCAAGCCTAACATGTGTCTTGCCGAAAATCAAAGAACCAAGACTGTCTAATGTGAAAACTACTCCCAGTAGAAATATAATCGTTTGAAAACAGTGACATTAATGCCTTTGGGGTAATTCCTAAAGAGAATACAAATGGTAAAATCTAGCCACAGTTCACGCTTTTTCAATCAGCACATAGTGTACATAAATAACTGTCATCACACATGACCATTACATGTCACACCTCTGCAATTTACACAAACACTCCAGGTATTCTGCACATATATTCATATTAAAGATGTGGTGACTTCTCACTCTGAAGCACATCCACTACTGACTGAGTTCTCCTTAATTGCTACACATTTATTTCTCTACTCCATTTTCAGGATTATATAGACCTATTTCTGCATGGTAAAAAGAACCAAAATATCCCATCACTGTTTTTGCAAAGGTCACTCTCCTGCTTTGAGCTGGGGTTATTTTTAATCACAGGTTATATATCTTAAAGGCAAGGCCTTTATTGAAACTTCCAGTTCATTTTTAAAAAGTCTCTGGACACATTGAATAAATCACAGCTCAGAAGTAAAATGTAGTGATGGGCATTCTACCTCCTTACGTGCAAGCCCCTGGGGAGCCAGTTTCCAACTTTTTCCCCTGCAATGCAAATTAGGTCTTAACTTAGCCAAGATCAAAATAGAGTGTTCATCTCAGCATACACAGGCTAGGAAACTTCAACCCATTGGGAGATTACCGATTTTCAATAAGATGTAGAGCAAAAAGAGCTGAACTTTATGGGTCACTTAAAATCTAGTGAAAGATTTTTAGGAAGAGAAGCAAAGAGATAGTGTCCTGGCTAAGTTCCATGCTGAAGAACAGGGGAGAAGTTGAAATCTATATTCCTTTAACAACATAAATTCTATACTTCACTTGAGACCCCTCATCTTAAAATTGTTTCAGCTCTTGTTGCAATTGTTCTGTCACAGAGATTAATTTGGTGTCTGAAATTAAGGAAGTCTTGGATAAAATTCATATTTGTTGAGATTAGCAAAAGGTAACATATGAATAGCTACCTATGAATTTTATTTTTTGCAGGCTCTATCCTTCCAATTTTTAATGTTGTTTACACTATTGCTTCAGGTTAAAACCATATTATATATCTGGAAATTTTCTATAAATAGTTCAAATTTTGAATAAGATTCAATATTCAGAAAATAAAGTGGCTGCCAGCATTTTCAATTGTTTTAGTCTGAATGCCAAATGACAAATAGCTTTCAACAGATCTCAAAATCTAGCACAATGAATCAATTTTTCCAAGTTCTGTCATATTTAATATGTTAATAAGAATTTATTTCTTATTTCCAAAAACACTGAGTTGAAAGGTTCAATAAAAAAAAAGAGGCATCGGCTTTCATTCATTCTCCATAACGCAATGGCCTCCAAGCATCATCTTACCATCAGCAATAGAGTAAGTTCTGAGAAATGAAGCCCAGTTGTCACTAGGCAGTAATAAATATATTTGGCCTTCCCATCAAGTATTCTACATGGATTTCAACATACTCTTCCATTTCATAAAGACCTCTAATGAGGCCCTCTCAGGAGATTTTTAACATCTCTTAAGTTTAAAGTTACTTTTTCTTCTATATCATGAGCGAGGGGCAATCAAAATTAAATCGCAACAAGTAAAGTTCTGCACAGATAAGCTTATGTTATATATTGTCACTATTGATGCAGTAACCACATCTGGCTTACACTGTGGACATCAACAACAGTGTTTTTAAAAGATGACTTTAAAATGAAAATTGTAGTCTTATTAGGATTATTTTTGCACACTATTTGTAGATAGCTTTAAATTAAGGTATCTTTGACTCAAAATTTTCTCCTGTCCTAGGGAGTAAAACTTTAAATCAAATTGCCTCAAAATAATAAATTTACATAACTTTTGAAAAAATCATTTTTGAGATTACAACAAATACCATATCTAGATCATTTTATTGATAATAGTCTCAGTCTTCTTCAGTAAGATCAATTCTTGCTTGATGAATAGGAATTTATTCTAACATAATGTCAAGTAATCATCCCTTCCTAACACCATAATATTTCAAAACTAATACAGAATTTTTCAAAAATATATTCCCCATTGAGGTTTTGGGAAAGTCATTCAGTAGCAGATGTCCTCTCTGTGCCTAGAATTATTATAAACTATAAAAATATTCCAAGTGTTTTTGTTTGTTTACTTTTGTTTTGTATTAAACAATAGTCACCAATTCAGATAGTATAGAAATAATGTCCTTTTGGGTTAATTCATTCTCTATTATTAAATTGTCTATGAATTGAAAAAGAAGAAAAATTCATTGCTCTTTTCCAAACTATAAATTAATAGTAAGAGAAAAGGAAATTCTAGGCTAAATAACATAGTTTCTTCTATGGGACAAGGCTGAAATTGTTTGACTTTTTATTAAAACTCATTTCACAGATTTAAAGCAATTTAAAATTCAAAGTCTTATGCTGGACATGGTAACTCACACCCATAATTCTAGCACTTTGATAGGCTGAGGCAAGTGGATTGTTCCACCTCAGGAGTTCAAGACCAGCCTGAGAAAAAGCAAGATCTTCTCTCTACTAAAAATAGAAAAACTATCTGGGCTTTGTGGCAGGCAGTCTCAGCTAGATGGTAGGTTGAGGCAAGAAGATCACTTGAGCCCAAGAGTTTGAACTTGATGTGAGTTATGACACCTTGGCACTCTATCCAGGGTGACAGAGTGAGACTCTGTCTCAAAAAAAAAAAAAAAAATTAAATTCTTAATGCTTATTTTAAAAAATGATATTCATTGATTACTAAAGAAAAATATGTGTAACACTATACTTTCTTATTTTAGTTAGATAAAACAATGTAAATGCCTCTTGTATTTGGTGATGATGGCTGTCATAATAGACTGTGACAAAAATATTGTCCAAATATGTATGATCACCTCACTGAATTGGAGATGGTTCAC
Organism: Loris lydekkerianus; assembly: GCA_963574355.1. Lineage (NCBI taxonomy): Eukaryota > Metazoa > Chordata > Mammalia > Primates > Lorisidae > Loris > Loris lydekkerianus. The sequence continues at coordinate 10,716 of CAUYPK010106111.1, forward strand.
CTTCATATGGCTTCACGAGTAACTGTTCCAATTACTTTGATAAGTACAATAAGTTCAGTTTTCTTATGGCACTACAAATTTAGTCAAAGAAAGCATCACATAAATCACTGCCTGAAAATAGATAGCATAAACCTAAAAATGAAGTGTTACCAAGTATATATATCTTATATATTTATAAAATATGTGTACTTCTTTCTGGTGCTGTCATCTTTTGGTCCAGGTCAGCTAAAATGTAAGGGTTTTTTTATTTTATTTTTTGTTTGTTTGTTTTAAATATAAGGGACTATGTCTTTAGTGATAATAAAGCATGTTCACAAATGCTTTCTCATTGAGTGGGTCTTTATGACTGATTCAACAAATATAATCCTTCAGAAGTGACTTCTGAGGCTAGATTTCTGAAGTTTTCTCATGGGACACATACTCTGGGAGCCTTTAGCCACCATGTAATATATCTAGTTACCATTAAACCACAATGTGGAAGGATCACCTAGAGACTGCACAGAAATAGAGAGAGATACCTGGGTGACTGCACTGTTCCAACTCCCAAATGTTGGAATCTTCCCAACATAGCATAGGACATACAATGCTGAAGTTCTTGAGATGATCCCAACTTTAGCTGTTATCAAACTACAGTCACATCTCTAATATAGCCAGAGACCTGGGTAAGAACTGCCTAGATTAGTTGAAGCAACCCTCATATTTATGAACAAAACAAATGATTGTTATTTTTATAAGCCACTATTTTGAGAATTGTTATACAGCCAGAACAATATCTTATACCTCTTTGATGCCCCCAATGGGGCTTATAATAATCTGAGTACTTGTACACAGTTAATAAGGTGATTATCAATCAAACATTAATAATTAGTTATTATTAGCTAAACATTTAAATGAAATTCAACTGAACTCAAAATAATTATTTTCTTTTACTGTATTTACCATCATCCACCAAATATATTCAAAGTCCTCAAGATCAGTGGAATCTCTGAGGATACTCCTCAGAGTATCTAATGCTCCTCCCCAGCAAATCAAAACTAACACTGGGTTGAACATCCTGAAGTCTCACTCTACTTGACTTCAGACTGAGTACATAGGAGTATTCATATGGCGTGGTAAAAAAACAATGTATTAAGGTCATCTATCCTCAAACTTTTACTGTCTTAGCTTCTCAAATAAGGGAGAATGTTGTCCACCTTTCTTGCAAAGATGCCGTAACTGCCCCTTCAAACAGGCTATTCCTTCCCTGCCAACATTCTAATTCAAGATGCTATCATCTTACAATGTTCAAATTATCTCTGTTTTTCTCTTTTATCCCCCATACTACATTTTCTCTTCAAATAAATAGACTGACATAAATCATGTTACCACCTTGCTTAAAATACTTCAATGTCTTCTCTTTGCATTCTGCACAAAATTCGTATTTTTATGTTTACCAAGGCCTATGGGATACGGTCCTTGCCTATTTCTCTAGATATTTTACAAAACCTCATTTATTTGACCCAGTTACAGAGGCCAATCCTAGACTATGACAAACTGTTCCCACCTCAGAGGCTTTTGCTCTTTTCTCTGCCATTAATTACTTCATGTTTATAGTCACAGGCAGGATTTTAGGATACATTCTCTTTTTAAAGGAAACCTCTACTTTGGTGTTATACTATAATATTATGTGAGAAAGTAAAATTTCGAGTTTATTGTTTTGCTTAATTTTTTTTATGGTCAAGGCAGCCAAGCCCCAGTGGCAGAGTCACAGTGGGATGTATCCCTATCCAAGGAAGATAACAGTACACATATATGGAAACAAATATAATATTAAAAAGGAGCCTCACCAAAAAGCTTTAACTTCTCGCTTCTATTATTTTATGATTTTTCTTCTATCCTATTATTTTCCTAACTGTCAGGAGGAACCAATATGGGGCATAGTACTCATTCAATTCTCAGTAATTTTTGATTGAATAGACATAATATACTAGACAGTATGTTCAGCTCTGGAGTTGCAGAGATGAATAATGCAGTTTCTAGTCCCAAGTAATTCATCATCTAACAGTGATGACAGACATAAAGATAGATAATCATAATAATAAGTATATTATTATAAGTAGTCTCACAGTGATAAACTCTGCCTAACCTACCTGGAAGAGGAGAACCCTCAAAATTTTTGAGTTAAGTCTTTCATGTAGTTAGAAAATTCTACATAGTCTAGTAGTAGGATGAACATTTCACGCAGAGGGAACAGAACCTGCAGAAGTATAGGAGCACCTTCTTGGAGCTTCAAATACTTTGGCACTGTTGGAATATAAAGTGCAAGAAGAATAGTGTAAAGGGAAGTTAGGTAGACAATGAATGGATTAAAATGGGTATTATTCTGACATAATAGTCAGAATCCTAGAAGCTAACATATGGCATGCTCCTATTGGATAATTTGAGGAGAGTTTAGTGAAAGAACTGCTTGCAAAGGTGTTGTGCAGGACACGCAACAAGGAGTGCATTATTCTGGGGCAAATAATGGTAGGTGTTCACTACTCATAAGTTTTGATGAAAAGAGCCTAACAGGAGTTCCAATATTCAATAAAAGGATGCAGCCAACCTACAAAAACAACGAAGAGATAAAATGCATGGAATAAATATCCCAGCTACACTCTTAGCATCCTCTAATTTCCTGAGAAAGTTTCCATTGGCCAAACCCAATTGAAAGCCATAGGGTAAGAGACAGTTTGTGCAGTCTCTATGGGGTCAGCTTCCCCATACATACAGCAAGAGAGAACATACATCTATAAGATCAAATGGAATATTCTCTTTTGTTGTTGTTGTTGTTGTTTTTATGGATATTTTCCAGCACATATCCCATACAAAGAAGTTGAAGCTTTATTTTGTAAATGATAGGAAGCCAAAATGAAGAATTTTTGAATGGAGTGACATTTTTATTTCTGATTTTGATTTTAGACAAATCACTCTGATAACAATATGAGAGAAAAAAAATTTTTAATACATTGAAAATTCACAGAAAATATCACTGATAATTTAATTAACTAAACAAATGACTAAGTAATCACATTGATAGTAAATCTTTGTCCTGTAAGAACAGAAACAAGGACCCAGAGCCATGCCTTGTGAATCATATGTGTGATCAAGTTGCAGAATATAGTTAGGGTTAAAGATACAGTGGGGACTTAAACAAATAATACAATAATATGATATTATTCTCTGCTGTTTAACTCTCTGAAGGTGCTATTCAAAAAGAGATTCCCAACTGATATGATTACTGTTAAAAGATACATAATTTATTCTGCATATTCAAAAACAGGCATACTAATCAGTCATATAGGAGTCACTCTGATCTGACAGGGGCTGAAGTAATCAAGAACTAAATTGTAGGTGAGCTATAACTAAGATGTTTTAGGTAAATATTCATATGAGCATAGAATATGGTCCAAAGATGTTTGATGAGGCAGCTCCTTAGGGAACCTTTGTATAAAGCAGTTCATCTATAAATAGCCATTCTACAAATATTTATTGAACATCTACTGTGTACTGGGCACTGTCGGGTGCTAAAAAAACAACAGCGTACAAAACATACAGGTCCCCTTGTCCATGTGTGGCTTAAACAATAGGCAACAAAATAGGTAAAAAACAATGAACAATTATATAGTGTCAGATAATTTTAAACACTCTTAAAAAAAAAAAAAAACAGATGTCTCTGGGAAAACAATAACAGAGGACACCTACATTAGACTGAAATGTTATCATTTTACTCATGACAAGCCACCCTCCACATATATTCCAAAATACTTTGCTATTACTGCATAAAGCATCAGCATCCTGGGCATATAGGATACTAAGAAAATAATCATTTCGCCAAGATAGAATTTATATTCAGGCTAGTTCTCAAATGTGTTTAGTTTCTGGGATTAATGCAATCATGAAACCAAGTGTTTCTTGAATCAATGAACATTCCAAAAGGGTCAGACATCCCAAACAATACACCTAGTGCCTCTGGCCTCTAGTTACACCCACTTGGATGGAAAATTATTCTCAAACTTTGAGTCATGGGAACATCATCCTAATCTTGTCATCCTAAAACTTGTATAGGAGTAGGGCTTTTATCAAACTGAATTTGGATTTTTGTAGTGATTGCTAGTGCTTTTTTAACCACCCATGCAAATTATTTCACAACCCATCCAAATATTTTTGAAAAATAAAGCTTGTTGGGTCTGGAAGGAAGAAATTTCAATATCAACATTTCATTGAAAAAACAAGGTGTGCATGTATTTTTTAAACATTCATAGTGACCCTCTATTAAGTAATGCAAAAACAGTAAGGTAAGTAACGGTTCCCTAAGATCATGCACTAGAGGACGAGGCTTTTTAAAAATAAAGCACAATATAGCAACATAAAAGTTATTTTCTTTATTCTAATATAATCCCAAAAGTATGTTGCTGGCAGCTATTCAGTAGCCAGTCAATAATAACTTGGGAAACAATTATTTAATCCCATTTTTAATGAAATGGGATGCGAGCAGTAGCATTTGAATCTTGGAAACCAGTCCCAACTGAAAGTCCTACAAAGACAATATCTGCAATCCTCTCCAACTCTGAACCACAGGAACTTCCAAAATAAACCTAACATACTAGTGTTTGATACAAGTAAAGCAACATGCATTTATCAGATTAAGTCAACTTTGAACCTATGGGTCCTAAATGTCAGCATCTCCATTCATAAAATGAAACAATTAATTCTTAGCTCTCAGCCTTTCATTCAATCAGGGGTGGCGAACAAGTTCAACTACGCGCTCAGAGATCGCTCCTCAGAGGTCCCTCCTCAGAAGCAGCATAACAAAATCCAAACTTGGCAAAGAGCCACAGTATACAAAATAATGATAAGAGGCAAAGAGCCGAAATTCA
>CAUYPK010106114.1:0-17275 GCA_963574355.1 Loris lydekkerianus
AATTAGTTTCATAGTAGGGCTGAGTACATTGGATACTTTTTCTTCCATTCTTGACATACTTTACTAAGAAGAATATGTTCCAGCTCCATCCATGTAAACATGAAAGAGGTAAAGTCTCCATCTTTCTTTAAGGCTGCATAATATTCCATGGTGTAAATATACCACAATTTATTAATCCATTTGTGGATCAATGGGCACTTGGGCTTTTTCCATGATGTAGCAATTATGAATTGGGCTGCAATAAACATTCTGGTAAAAATATCTTTGTTATGATGTGATTTTTGGTCTTCTGGGTATATACCTAGTAGAGGAATTATAGGATTGAATGGCAGATCTATTTTTAGATCTCTAAGTGATCTCCATATATCTTTCCAAAAGGAATGTATTAATTTGCATTCCCACCAGCAGTGTAGAAGTGTTCTCTTTTCTCCACATCATCTTAAAGTTTTCTTGTTTAGTCTTAAGTTTTCTTGTTTAGTCTTATGTGCATGTGCCTTGCTAGCTTTACTCTGACTTAACCTGCCATATCTAGAGTCATCCATCTAAACATGAGCTCCCTGAGGGAGGGGTGTCTGCTCCCCTGGCTACAGAACAGTGCCTGAGGGCAGCAGGGCCCAGCAGGTGTTGAGTGAAGGAATGCAGCCTGCTTGCAGGTGCAAAGGCTGCATAGGGGAGCAGAGGGAAGGTGGGGCCTCAGGTGAGCCAAGTTCCTTCTCAGGGGTGCTGGCTGTGGGAGAGGCAGAGACCTATGGTGTAACCCAGGAGGAGGCAGAAGCAAGAGGCTGGTAGACCTCACTGAAGGCAGGAAACAGCTCTTGGGGGGTCCATTTGTTGTTGGGGATGAGCCCCAGTGAGAGACTTATTTGTCCAGGACACTTAGAGCTTGGTGAAGCTGATGGGAGCCTGCAGCCAGAGGAAAACTCAGTAATGCTGATTTTATCTTCACTTAAAATTTCAATATTTTCTTCTTCAGGGATGTTTTGTATTCATTTTAAAAAACATATTGCATTAAATGTTAGTCATCTTAATGGCTGAGCTCTTGCATTTAGCACCTGAATTGGGCACCTCATCTTGCCTCGCCTGGCTCCAGTGGGTCTAGTGTTTCAAGGACAAGATGCTTTTTTCCCTAGAGTTCCTTACACTGAGGGGTCAAAGGTATCCGTTAATAGTGAAGAATTGTTTCTAGGTGCTTTTTTAGTTGTTGGTGGTCAGGAAGGGGGGATATATCGTATCCCAGAACGTTAATTTACGAATTAACCTATTTTATTGAGAGTTAATTACACATTGACACATTAGGTTTGGATTTCCTCACAGTGAAGCCTCAGTGCACTGTGTGCTTTGGGTTTGTTGAATTTTTTTTCTTTGCAGAATGTGCTAGTGCTATTTAGCTTACCTTAGTTTTTTGTTTGTTTGTTTTTAATTTCAGTGAAGAATTTTGCTGAACATCCTTTTGGTTCACCTGGGAGTTGCCAGCTGTCTGGGGCAGCTTGCTTAGCCCTGAGTCTAGTGAGTCTTAAGGACGGGGGAGTTTCTCTCCTGGGGGAAGCACAGAAAGCTTCTCAGGCACTGTGGACTCTGGGTGGGGTCACATCCTCCGTCTTGTCAATGCAAAAATGGTGCACGTGCCTTTCTGAGGGTGGGGGTGGGGGGGTGACTGGCAGAGCTGCTTGGAAGCTCCAGCAGAATCGGTTTTGCCAGTGCAACCTTCAGGCTGTTTTCTTTCTCTCAGTCTTTGAGTACTATCCAGTTCTCTCTGGCCATGGAGACTGGGGAGCTGTTTCATCAGGTTAGAATCTGGCACTTAGCAGGCAGAAGATCTTGGTTTGAAATTTCATGGTTTTGTGTGGTGGGGTACTGGCCACACAAGGACATCACAGATAGGCTGCAGCAGGCCATCTGACCCCAAGAGCATTTTGATGGTCCTGTGATTTCATAGGACATCTTTCATTCATGTGAACATGCGGGTCATCCCATTTTCCTGTGACAAATGACATGCTCAGTGTCTGGCAGGACCGTGGGGGCAGCTGTCCAAGCTCTCCTGGTAGAAGGGGACCACAGTTGCCCGGGGGCACGGGGAAGTGTGGCGGACACCTGCTCCCCCAGCCCTGGGCACTGCCCTGTGGGAGCTGTGGCCCTTGTTTGGGATTCAGATCCTGAAACATGAAGTACACACTGTTCCTGGCCTCCAAGAGACTTTGGAGTTTTGGTTTTGTTGGCTTTGGGGTCTGGTTCTTCCCACTGGTGCAAGACTGTCATGATCAGGAGAGTGTCCTGTGTTAATGAAACAGAGGAGTTTATTCACTGCTGACTTCCGGTGATGGGGGAAGTTAGGGGCCCCTTCGCCAGTGAATGGGGCTGGGTTGCAGATTTGTGATCCTGAGAAACTTTCAAGGGTTTTATTTTTAAGAGGCTTAAGATTAAGTATATAATAGCACACAAGTCTTATATTTAACTCTCTTCTTAGAAAACTCCTTGTGGTCTTTCTGGTAACAGACATCCCTGGAGGACTAACAGAAAAAGGAACCTGGCCCTGGGTTGATCCTGTGGGTGGTGAGTTGTGGGGGAGGGGCTGGAGATCTCTGTCTCTACCCCCAGGACAGCAATCTTTTGGCAGTGCACCTGCCCCTGAAGGTGCCTGGTCAGCCCTGGCCTGTGTGAGAGGGGCATCCAGACAGTTCCCTGTGGGTAGCTGTCCTCCCCGTTAGGGACCAGGACCATGTTCACCCTCCAGAGCTGTAGTGCTAGGTGCCAGGAACCAGAGGAACATACTGTCTCCTTAAAAATAAAGTCCTTAATTTAAGGAAGAAGCCTAGCACAAAACAGGAAAGTGGGCAGAGAGCCAGAGAAAACCTCTAGTTAAAGGGTGCACAGAATCTCTGGAAGGGCTGGGCAGGAGCCACCATTACGCTAGCTTCTTCCCATGCCAGCGAGGAGTGCTCATTTATAAAGATGGGTACTTTGTGAATACTTGCCTGAAAAGTAGCATTTCTAACTTACTTAAATTTTGGCAACTAAAATTTTGGATGAACCTTTAGGTCATGATGCTTGGTAAAAGGAAGCAGCCAGAGAAAGACAAATTCAGCCTGATCTCACTCACATGTGGGCTCTAAAACAGTCCTTCTCACAGCCCATAAAGCAGAAAGGGTGGTGCCCAGAGGCTGGGGCCGGGAGGTTAAGCAGATTGAGTAAGTTTAGTGAGTTGTGGTGACCTCAGTTAATAACTAGGTACTGTAGATTTCAAAATTGCTGTAAGAGTCAATTTTTTTTTTTGGGGGGGGGGAGGAAAAGAGTCTCACTTGTCCCCCTTGATGGAGTGCTGTGGCGTCACAGCTCACAGCAACCTCAAACTCTTGGGCTCAAGTGATTTTCTTGCCTCAGCCTCCTGAGTAACTGGGACTACAGGTGCCCACCACAACACCTGGCTATTTTTAGAGATGAGGTCTTGCTCTGGCTCAGGCTGGTCTTGAACTTGTGAGCTTGGCAATACACCCACCTTGGCCTCCAGTGCAAGGATTACAGACATGAGCCACCCCACCTGGCTTAAAAGAGTCAATTTTTAAACATTCTCACCACAAAAAGATGATCATGGGGAAGAGTTCATGAATAAAAATAATTATAGAGGCTTAGCACTTGTGGCTCAAGGGGCTAAGGCGCCAGCCACATACACCTGAGCTGGAGGTTCAAATCCAATCCGGGCCCGCCAAACAACAATGATGGCTGCAACCAAAAAAATAGCCAGCCGTTGTGGCGGGCGCCTTTAGTCCCAGCTACTTGGGAGGTGGAGGCAGGAGAATTGCTTGAGCCTAGGAGTTGGAGGTTCCTATGAGCTGTGATGCCATGGCACTCTACCCAGGGTGACAGCTTGAGGCTCTGTCTCAAAAAAAAAAAAAAAAAAAAAAAAAGGTTATAGAGCTTATTAATATGAATAGCATGTCTATCTTCCCTATGGGAAGTTATAAAATGTTAAATAGCTTGTTTTAATCATTCTACAACATAAACAGGTATCAAGACATATCACCGTGCCCCATAAAGATATACAATTACTATTCGTCATAATTTTTTTTCTTCAATTAAAACTTTTGAAAACATTTTTAATGTTTCCTCAGCTGTAGAAGGAATGCAGCTGCTCTGAGTCCAGCTCACACCACTGCTGCCCAATGGCGTCGTAACCCAGGTGGTCCATCCTTGAGGGATGTCAGGCAGGTTCCAAGAGATAGCACCTGGCTGGGAGAGACAGGGCTTGACCTCTGACCACACCCAAGATGATCATCTGACCTGTGGGTGGATCTATGACTATGGGGGCATGTGCCCCAGTGCTGGCGGGGTAGCAGCCCCCATGAATTGTCAGCATTGAGTTTGTGGGGGAACAAAGGCATCTTTTCAGAGTTTCCAGCCAGCACCCCCCTATTGGGACATCCAGATGCTGGCGCACTGCTCTGAGCCATGTACATGGGTTGCAGAACCTTGGTGTAAGAGCCATCGACAGATACTTCACTCACATTTATGAGCTCTATAACAGACTAGTTTTACTTGTGAAATCTTCCTCAGTGAACGTTATTACACAGGACTCCAGAGTTAAGGCATAAAGTACTATCTGAAGAAATATTTCCTGGCAGAAATTTTAGTGCTAGAGTTACATATCTGGTACATTTCAGGGGCATCAGCACCACTGCCGCTGCTAAGAGTAAGGATAGTAACACAGGCTCGGCGCCTGTAGCCCAGCGGTTATGTGGCCAGCCACATACACCGAGGCTGGCAGGTTCGAGCCTGGCCAGGGCTTGCTAAAGCAACAATGACATCTGCAACAAAAAATAGCCAGGTGTTGTGGCGGGTGCCTGTGGTGCCAGCCTTGGGAAGCTGAGGCAAGAGAATCGCCCAAGCCCAAGAGTTTGAGGTTGCTGTGAGCTGTGATGCTACAGCACTCTACTGAGGGTGACAAAGTGAGACTCTGTCTCAAAAAAAAAAAAAAAAAATTTAAAAAAGGATAGTAACACAGTCCTGAAACCAAAGTCAGAAACCTCATCCAGCAGCACTGGAGGGCAGTGAACACGACCAGACTCCAAAACGAGAATTTTTTTCCCAATGGGAATTTTATTCCTGTTGACAAGTCTTTCAATCCTAAATCACTGGGAGGAATTTAGGGAAGGGACTGACCTGCCCCTTCTCAGAGGGCTCAGTTGTGCAGCTGTGATTCCTGCTGAGGTGGTTGGGACCCCCTGCCAACTTACCCTCTCAGCAGAAGGGCTGTGCCTGTGGTTGTGTGTTTGTGTGGTGACGAGCAGGTGTGTGAGCAGTTGTGACTTGCACAATTTTCCCCAAGAAAAAAAATAAAATTTTTTTTGTCTCCTTAAATAACAGTAGGCAAGAACCTCTGCAATTTAGCAATGCCCATTTCTCAGCATCCCCCAACACCCAAATAATCTAAAATTGGGAAGCGCAAGTTAGTTTGGTTTTGAGCCTGAATCTGCAATGGCCTTCGTGGGGTCCCATGTGTGTGGCCCCCGGAGAAGGTGACTTTTCGTGTCAGTATGGTCCTTCTTGCGGTATTTTTCCCCCCAGGAGGAAAACAAAGAGGTGGTTGTTAGTTATGAACTCCAGCATCACCGTAGCTCTCAGAATAGCTTTGGGTGAAGTCAGCTTCCCTCTAGGGCACCACTGCTTTCATAGCTGTACTGGGGAAAACTGTTGTTGGCTTCCAACCTGTGGATCACGATGGTGTACGTCACCACATGCGCTGCATCCACAGAAATCGTGTCTGTGTAGTATGTTTCCGGTCACACGTTAAAGTCCCTTTTATTCTTGGGACTGGATTTTCCAGAACAGAGCTGTGTTTGTGTAAGGGCCTTTACTGATCATACTTTGTAGCCTGTCATGACTTAGGGGCATTTGCAACAAACAGTTATGGGAAGATTTTGTGATGATATTTTTAGAAAGGCTGTATGAAGAAATGAGGTTGCTGTCGTGATTGCTATTGTAATTCTGCAGGGTAGGAAAAAACTAGCTCCCGGGCAGAATGGTGTTGGTCTGGGACTGGAAGGCAAGGCGGGTGCTGTCACCTAGAAGGCTGGGGAAAGGCACACTGTGGTGCTCTGACCCTGGCTGCCACCCCTTCTGGCTCTCAGCCCCCTTGTAATGCAAAATGAGAGGGAGGGACATTTTATTTTTGGTGAAGCCTTTTCACCTTGAAAATTCTGGCTTAGAGGAATCCAGGAACTCTGGGGAAGGGAATCCCTTCTTTCCCTCCCACTACATACCCCTGAGTGAGGTGGCTGCCAGGCCTGTGCACATTTGGGGTAGGCTTTGGTTTTGGGGGTTCCAGGCGCGTCCCTAGACAGCACTGGAGTGACATCCAAGAACTGGGTGAGTCCCACGGAGCGGTGGGAAAGAGGCCCTTTTTTGTGCATAAAAGGGCGAGTAGACGCTGGGTTCCCTGGGCTGAATGTCCCTTGTTCCTGAGGCAGGAGGGGGGGGCGGGGGGGCAGGATAGTTCTGTGCCCCCTTCTCCTGGGAGACCACCTCACCTTCTCCGAGGGAGGAACTGTAGAAGGCAGAGTGGAGCCCTAGGGTGCATACCAGAAATAGTAACCACTCATCCAGGGAGGGGAAAGGTGGTTTGAACAAACAGAACTCACACCCAGCCCAACAAAGCTGCTGAGGGAGGCCCGTGAGCCCTGGAAGAAAAACTACTTACAGTCTTTCAAAGAACACAGGGAGCAGCAGAAGACAAAGTGGGACAGTGGTCTACAAAAATAGAACAAGAGCCGCAGGCCCTGGGTGTTACCGCAGGCCCGATCCCAGGGGGCAGGGTGTGTGCTCACTGTGCAGGTCTACCTGGAGGCTTCTCCTGGAATCTAGTGAAATGAAATGACACCCCAATAGGGCCAGGATAGTTTTATTTTTAGGATAAGATTTTTTATTCTTCTGAAAACATATTTACTAGCAGTGTAAACACAAAAACTCAAACTTATGTGTTTTGGAAAGCATAAATAACACAGGAGACAGGTTTTGTGAATTTTGGGTTGTTTTTGCTATTTTTGGCTGGTGCTGGGTTTGAATCCCCCACCTCTGGTATATGGGGCCGGTGCCCTATTCCTTGAGCCACAGGCACTGCCCAACAGATCTTTTTTTTTTTTTTTTTTTTGAGACAGAGTCTTACTCTATTACCCTGGGCAGAGTGCCATGGTGTCATAGTTCACAGCAACTTCCAACTCTTGGGCTCAAGTGATCCTTTTGCCTCAGCCTCTCCAGTAACTGGGACTACAGGTGCATGCCACAATTCCCGGCTATATTTAGAGACAGGGTGCTGCTCTAGGTCAGGCTGGTCTTGAACTCCTGTGCACAAACATTCCACTTTCTTTGGCCTCCCAGAATGCTGGAATTATAGGCATGAGCCACTGTGCCTATAAAAAGAAGATTCAGAAGGAGCAGATTTTCCTACCAGTTATTGGAAGCAGGGCTGCAGCATGAAATCGAGGTGACTCACAGGGGCCCTGGGGAGAGCAGATTAGGACACCTCCTCACCTTGTGCTGAGCCAGGGCCCCACCTTGGGGCTTCTTTCACATGGGGGTGGGGTGGGTCCATCAGTTTGCCAGGAAGACCTCTCAGTGCTCAGGCTGCAGCGGCACTGACTGGACAAACTGCTGTCCAGGCAGAGTGGTGTTGACATGAAGAAGAACAAGTGTATTGCTGGAACTGAGTAAGTGAACCCAAAACGACATTATATGTGTGAAAGAGTGGGGATTTACGTTCAGTAATAAAGGATTTTCATTTCACTTTTTTTATTTTCCCTTTTAAAACGAAGGGGTCTTGCTCTGTCACCTAGATGGGGCTACAGTGGTGGAATCATAGCACCCTGCAGCCTTGAACTCCTGGGGTTAAGTGATCCTCTCACCTCAGCCTTCCTGATATCTGGGACTATAGCCACCTGCCACCTAGAGGAAACAGCAGTGGACCCTTAGGTCATGCCATATAAAAATAAATATTAGTTTGAGCACTTAAATATTAAAAAAAGAATACTCTGCATTTTTTTTTTCTTTTTTTTTTACAGTTTCTGGCCAGGGCTGGGTTTGAACCTGCCACCTCTGGCATATGGGGCCAGCGCCCTACTCCTTTGAGCCACAGGTGCTGCCCTGCATTCTTTCTACAAAAAGACAAAACTAGGAAACAGAATGGGCATGATGGCTCACACCTGTAATCCCAGCACTGTGGGAGGCTAAGGCTGGTGGATCCTCTGAGCTCAGAGGTGTAAGACTAGCCCGAGCAAGAGTGAGATTCCATCTCTACTAAAAATAGAAAAATTAGTAGGGTATTGTGGTGGGCGCCTGTAGTCCCAGCTTACTCAGGAGGCTGAGGCAGAAGAATCATTTGAGCCCAGGAGTCTGAGGTTGCTGTGAGTAAGGCTGATGCAACAGCATTCTAGCCTAGCCAGGGCAAGAAAGTCAAGCATATTTAACTACATGTAGATTTAAAGTTATTACATTTCAAAATTGTACCACAAAAATCAAAACAAACCATAGCGCTGTAGAGAAAAATATTTGCAAAGCAAAAAGCAGAAAAGGGGGGGCGATGCCTGTGGCTCAAAGGAGTAGGGCACCGGCCCAATATGCCAGAGGTGGTGGGTTTAAACCCAGCCCCGGCCAAAAACTGCAAAAAAAACAAAAGCAGAAAAGGAGTGAGTGACAGCACAAGCAGATCCAAAATCACACACAGAAGGCAAACCCGGAACTAAACTAACTCCTGCTTCCCAATGTTAGATTATTTGGGGTCATAGGATGCTGCGGAAAAGTAGATTGCTCCCACAGATTTAGTTATGAAGAAGGGAGGAAAGAATACAGTATAAGAAATGAGAAAACACTGAGAGTTCATTCAGAGAGAACAAGCCCAGTAGTCTGGCAGTCACGGAAATGCAGATGAAAAGAGCAGCAGAGTCCTGTCTGGCCCCGCCCTTCAGTCTTGTAGGGAGGTTTGTGGACTGGGCTGCAGGCACAGTGGCTCACACATGTAATCCTAGCACTCTGGGAGGCTGAGGCGGGAGGATCCCTTGAGCTCAGGAAGTCAGAACCCGCCTGAGGAAGAGAGAGAGGCCTTCTCTACTAAAAATAGAAAATCTAGCTGTGCAGACTGTTGTGGCAGGTGCCTGTGGTGCCAGGTACTTGGGAGGCTGAGGCAGGAGGATCCATGGCTAGCACCATGGCACTCTCAACCCAATGGAGTGAGACTAGAGTGAAAGAAAGAAAGAAAAGAAAGGAAGGAAGGAAGGAAGGAAGGAAGGAAGGAAGGAAGGAAGGAAGGAAGGAAGGAAGGAAGGAAGGAAGGAGCAGCTGTTATAGCTTGCAGAAAGGGGGGGGGGGGATCTTAAACACTGATGGAGGATGGCGAATTGTCATAACAAGCCTCTTAGGAAAGGTCATTAATCACAGGACTTCTATAAGAATGGGAGAATATTACTTCTGCCTCCCAAGTAGCTGGGACTATAGGTGCCTGCCACAGCGCCTGGCTATTTTTGTTGTTGTTGTCATTGTTGTTTATTAGGCCCAGAATGGGTTCGAACCTGCCAGCCTTGGTGCATGTGGCCAGTGCCCTAACCACTGAACTACGAACGCCGAGCCAAATTTTTTTTTCTTTCTTAGTGTTAAAACTTAGAGGTTTATAAGTGGTCTTGTTTTTTAGTTAATTATTTTGCTTTCACAAGCTAGTATTTTTCCTAGGAGAAATTTATTTAATCTGGGTTTTCAGTGTTTGCACTGTAGTGAATAATTATGTTATTTAAGCATGGCAAAATGTGTCTCTTTCTCTGAGCTGAAGACACTCATCCTTTCTTCTTTCTAAGCATCTGGGGGAGTTCTCCAGGGAAAGCGCTCAGCCCTTTCCGACTTTGCTTCAGCTCAGCCAGTGTTTTCTGTCACCCTAACTCAGTGGAGCAGTCTGCTCCATGGACACGTGTGCCCCACACATCTGGGACATTTCTCACAACTGGCGTGTCACTTTTAGGAAATGGATAGAATAGAAAGTATTTTATTATTAAAAAATACACGTTATGCATATCGTCTAAAACTATTGTGTTTTTGTTAATTTTGCTATCGGAAGATTCACTCTAGAAAAATCTCACCCCACGTATCATCTCTCACCGCCTCTCTCTCTTGGTATGAGACTTGGAGCCTGTTAGCATGTTTCCCCAAAGGAGCAGATGTTTCAGTTTAAGGTGGAAGGCTTGGCTGGCCCACCCTCTGCGGATTTTGCCATTTCTGTTTCACTGCTGAGTTCTCACGTCCATGATTTAAAGTATGTTGGCTCTGTAAACATTTACTTAATAATCCATTTCCCAGAATATTTGTCCTGGGTGCTTTAAACCACTGCTTCTTAACTCTGGAGGGTGGGAGTAGTTTTGTGGAAACACCCCACCCCCACCCCCATTCACATTCTAGGTGGTCACAACTCGTGGGGCGGAGCCCTCCTGGCCTCTGCAGGTGTGTGTGGGGGGCTGCCCAGTGACCTCCCGGGCCTGGGCAGATCCCACAGCTGGGCCTGTCTGGACCAGATGTCAGTAGCGTCGAGGTTGAGAAGCATTTCAAAGCGATTGCTTCTGTCACTCTGGGCTTTTGCTTCTTTGCTTGCTGTGTTATGAATGTCTATTAAATTTTGAGTAATTCTAGGGTCTTTGGTCTTTTTAAAGTGCTATGAAATTTCTCTCTTCTTTCTCTCCTTCCCTCCCTCCCTCCCCTCATGCCCATGTACCACACCACACTTCTTTATTTGTCCACCACCATCTGAAAAGTAAATTCCACGAGGGGTTTCCTTACTCCCATGGCCTCAGGTCTTGATACTAATAGTCATTCCAGGACATCCTGGGTCTCTCTTCCATTTCAGGGCTTGCCGTGGCTGTGTCCTGGCTTTGTACTTGGCCTGTTTGTTTAAACAGTGCTGTGCTCTTCTCCAATTAGTTGCCCAAAGGAGTCCTCCAATCCAGTTAGCTCAGGCGGCCTCGGTCTGGTTGTTTACATGTTAGATTTGTTTATGTGGTCTTCCCTTTTTTTAAAAAAAAAAACCTTCTTGTAGAGACAGGGTTTTGTTCTTGCTCAGGTTGGTCTCAAACTCCTGACTTCAAGCAATCCACCTGTCTCAAGAAAAACTATCTGGGCATTGTGGTGGGCACCTGTAGTCCCAGCTGCTTGGGAGGTTGAAGCAAGAGGATCACTTGAGCCCGAGTTTGAGGTCGCTGTGAGCTGTGAACCACAGTGCCCTACCCAGGGTGATGGAGTGAGACTCAATCTCAAAAAATAAAACAAACGGGTGGCACCTGTCGCTCAGTGAGTAGGGCGCCGACCCCATATACCGAGGGTGGTGGGTTCAAACCCAGCCCCGGCCAAACTGCAACAAAAAATAGCCAGGCGTTGTGGCGGGCGCCTGTGGTCCCAGCTACTGGGGAGGCTGAGGCAAAAGAATCGCCTACGCCCAAGAGCTGGAGGTTGCTGTGAGCTGTGATGGTACAGCACTCTACCAAGGGCAATAAAGTGAGACTCTGTCTCTACAAAAAAAAAAAAATAAAATGAAATAAATAAAACAAACAAATCTTCAGTCGATCTTTCCAGATACTATATTTGAACTTAACTAGCCTTGAAACATTCAAAGGAAAAGAAAATGTATTCAGTGGTATTCTTTATGAGGCAAGATGCATCCAGATATTTCTAGTCACTGTGTTCCTGTTGGGTTACTTGGGGCTTTCCCTTTACAGGGATTAATTGTTCTATGCCAGTGAAATGAAACACAGTGTTGCTAACACGCCATGGTATTTAATGTATGACTTGCACCTCATGTAGTTCCCATCTGTATACCTTAGCTCACTGAAATGCCGTGAACAATTTTACTGTCTTTCTAATTAAAAAAATAAAATAGCAGCTCTTGTTTTAATTCCAAACCAGAAATCAATAATAAGAAGTAACTCGCTGTTCACTTGTACCATTTCTTATTTTATTAGTCAAAATCAAATACTTGCTTTGAAAACAATAGTGGACAAATAACATTCTCAACAAAACCCCAGGAAAGGTGAAGTAAAAAATGTTGTTGCGATGAGCTCCACTTAAACGATTGGTCACTGTTGGCAGCTGGGAGAGCATGGAGCTGGTGGGACCACAGCAGGAGGCTGCAGGGAGCACGAACAGTGTCTGCTGGCAGAGACAGTGCTGATAGTTCAGACTGTGGTTTTGCAGATGAGGAACCAGAGGTGCTCAGTGGAAGCCCAAACTCGTTCTCACTGGGGATGAGTCTTACCCTCAGGTAGACTGTACAAACGCCTGGGTGTTGCACCCCTAAATGGAAGCTCTGGCCAGATGTGAGACATCATCATTAATTGATCATTCCAAAAGCCAGCTAGCTGCTTAATAAGTATTTACCACAGGAGGGATTTTGTGAGAAAGAGTAAGGCGGCTTTGTGCAGAAGCAGCATCCTGAGCAGCCCAGCTGCAGCTGTTGTATTGCAGAAGGGCCCTGCGAGTGCCAGGTCTGCCCTGCCCTGCTTGGGAGCACCTCACAGAGATACCCGGTCGGCCTGAAGCCTTGTGAATAAACAGCTGTCCTGCCCTAGGGAGAACTTGCTCAGCTACCTTTTAGCCCAGAGGGAGGTCCCCAAGGTGAGCACCAGAGGAGGGCAGTGTCCCCCTGCAGCCTCGGGTGAGGTGGTTCCAGCTGCAGGGGAGGATGAGCTCATCCCTCAATCTGCTAAGGACGATGTGGGGCTCACTTCCCAGTCTGTAGCAAGAACCACCACAGTTTGGCCCTTTCTGACCTTGGATAGGATGGCTCCAGTTGTTTCCGAATTCGGTAAATGGACTGACATTTGTTACTCCGTGTGTGTCAAACCCTGAGCTCTGATCTGGAGCCTGCTGTCTTCCCTCCCTTTTTCAAGCGCACTGATATATATATTTTTTCTCCAACTGTATTAGTCTTTGGGCTGTATAATTTAAATGATAAAAAAAGGAAGAGTTTTCCACTTAGCATTTCTCAGTCTCCACAAGGCATCCCTCCTTTCGCTGTGCAAAGCCAAATCTCCCTGAGGCTCTAGAGACCCTGGAGTCACCCAGATTTGTGTTGACTTTGGAACAGCTGGTCTCTCTACAGTCTGTTTCTACATCTTTAAATAGGAACATAAGTGTTAAGATCCTTGGAGGACTTAGTAGGATTAAAAAATATGAAATGCTCTCTGAGTGCCTGATTTATAATGAGTGATATCAAGGTAAATTGTGCTTATTTTTTTTTTCTGTTATTACTGTTATTATTAAGTGATGATGATACCTCAAGGCTGGGAGTAATTTGGAGTCTCAGTCTCTAGCTGGTGTTGGCCAAAAGACTCATCCTCGGCCCCTGCCCAGGAGGTCCACTTCTGAAGAACAGTGCCATCTTTCAAACGTTTTATACAGGCTCACTGGAGCCAGACAGGAAATGTGCTTGAGTGGTGAGCAAGGGGACCTCTGTGTTCATGAGTATGCCATTGATAGTTGCACTTTCCAAAAATGACATGAAAGACAATGACGAGGGGCAGACATCTCGTGACTGTTTTTTAACCTGTGTTCGCTCAGCCATGCAAGGGTGAAGGCAGAGGTGGCCAGGCAGATGCTGCGGCCTGGGCTCCTGCTTACAGCCACCCACAGGGTAGGTGGGCACCAGGAGCCCTGGACACCGTACCCCAGCCTCCTCACCATCCTGCTGCCTAGTCATAGGGAGGACACAGCTGGACTTCCTCCCTCATCCTTTCTTTCCTGTCTCCATTTCAGAGTTCCATGTTGGACAGCCTGGTACGGCTGAACTTGTTCATGAGGTTTTGAGCTAAACCTGTCTTATCTCTGATGTGGGCTCTGCCCTTCCAGCTTCTCCCAAATCAAATCCTATTGTTAAGTTTAAGTCGTCCCCTTGGGGTGGGGTGGGATTTGAGTCAGGCAGGAGTTCTTTTCACCATCAGGGTCCAGCTCAGACCCCCTTTTGGGGGAGCATTCCCCAGCTGCCTAATTAGGCATTCTTCCTCTCAGTGTGTTAAATTGTTCCTAAAAAAATTTTAATGCTCAAACTTAAAACAAAGCCCACACTTCTTCTTTCTCTTCCTCACCCTCTTTCCTGCCCATCCTAACCTCTCTTGGTTGCTTTTGCTGGAGGAGGGATACGTTTAAAGGGAGGGAGACAAGGGGGGTGAGTGAGGTGTGCCCTCTTGCTACCTCCCCACCCCCGACGCTGTTCCTGCCCCCTGCTGGCGCCTCAGCCTGGTGTGTGTGGGTGGATTGGGGGCTGGTGCATGTTGGGGGCCCCATGTGCAGTCCTGAAAATAAACTGCAATTACATGAAAAAACCAGCATTTTTTGAATATGAGAGATTGTAAAACAGGCCATGTAGGTTTGTTAGATAGTGTAAGAGTAAGAAAATCAAATGTTACAGACATTTTAAATTTCTCATTCGTCTAAAATGCCAAAAAGTGGACAAAGCAATTGTCTTCAACTGCCAGATGCCCTGGGAAGTACAGGGACGGTGGCACCATGCCTGCATGCATGTGTGTTTCCTGGTCACTGTCGAAAGTGTGGGCAGGTGCCCTTACAAACCCACCACTGCTTTGTGTCCACAGCAGGGCTCCTAAAGGCAAAGGTCACGTCATGTTACAAATGAGGAACAACTTCTTGTGTGTGGAATCACAAATGAGCTTGTAGGACCCCATCTCTTGCCCTATATACATATATATGTATATAAATTGACTCAAGATGGATAAAAGACTTAGTAAGTCATGAAGCTGTAGAAATTCTAGAAGAAAATGTCAGAAAAACTCTTCTAGGCGAAGAACTTGTGACTAAGACCCCAAAAGCAAATACAGCTACAAGAAAAATAAATAAATGGAACTTCATTAAATTAAAAAGCTTATGCACAGCAAAGGAAACTATCAGCAGGCAAATTGCAGAATGGGAGAAAATATTCTCAATTACACATCTAAGAAAGGGCTAATATCCAGACAGCCTGGACAGCCTGGCACGGCTGAACTTGTTTATGAGGTTTTGAGCTAAACCTGTCTTTTTTTTTTAAACTTGAACAAATCAGCAAGAACAAAAAATCAAAACGTAGGCAAAAGACACAAACAGAAGTTTTTCAAAACAATATGAACAAATGGCCAACAAATATGAAAATGTTCAACATCACTAATCAGGGAAATTCAAATTAAAATCACAACAAGATACACCTCCTCCCTCTCAGAAAGCTCTTATTAGAAAGTCAGAAAATAATAGGCGTGGCGTGGATATGGAGAGAAAGGAATGTTGTACACTGTTGGTGGGACTGCGTCTGTGGAAAACAGCGTGGAGATTCCTCAAAGCAATAAATGTAGACTTATACCATTCAATCCAGCAATCTCGTGATTGGGTATCTACCCAGAGGAAAAGAAATCGTTTATCAAAAAGACACCTGCACTCAAATGTTTATTGAAGCACAATTCACAATTGCAAAGATGTGGAATCAACCTAAGTGTCTGTGAATTCACTAGTGGATAAAGAAAATGTAGTGTGTATAACACACACACCCCTATCAGGAAGTACTACTTAGCCATAAAAAGGAATGAAACAGTATCTTTTGCAGCAGGTTGTATGGAAAACTTGCACAATATCTATATTAGGAAAACTTAAAAAAAATGAAAGAAATCAAATAAATAAATGGAGAGCTATTCCATGAGTCAGAATAAAAATTAACAGCTCAACATTAGTCAGAATAATAGTACTGCCTTCAAGACTTACTATAAAAAAAAAAAAAACCTGCCTTCGAATGTTTATCACAGCACAACTCACAATTGCAAAGAGGTGGAATCAATCTAAGTGTCTGTAAATTCACGAGTGGATAAAGAAGACTGGTATAGAAATACCATGGAGTGCCACTCAGCCATAAAAGGAATGAATAATGTTGTTTGCAGCAACTTGGATGGAACTGGAGACCGTTGTCCTAAATGAAGTATCTCAGGAATTGAAAACCAAATACTGTATGTTGTCACTAGTAAGTGGGAGCTAAACGAGGGTGCACATGGGCACAAAGAGACACGACGATGTTGGAAACCGCGAAGCAGGGAGGTGTTGGGAGTGAAGGGTGCAGTCTTACATACCGGAGGCAGCGAGCACTTTGCTGGTGACAGGCCAGAAAAAGCCCTAATTTAAGCACTATGCAGGGCATCCATGTAACAAAAACATTTGCATCCCCTTAATATTTTGAAATTTTAAAACATAGAGGGAAAAAAAAGAAACGAGTGTGTTGTTTTCCTCTTACATCTTCCCTTCCAGCACAGAAAGACTCACAAGTGAAGTGATGCCAGTGGTGAGGTCACAACGCAGGCTGGAGAGCAGAGAGAATGACAGTGCACCTTACAGTGTGACTGTGTGGGACCTGGAGTGGCAGTGGGGCACCAGGGGTGTTACCTGGTTGTGGGTAAAGTCGGAATTTGTTATCACCTGAAAAAAAATTGTTCCTTTTCTATTAATGCAAATTCTGCTTGAAAACAATTCATGAAAGATGAAAATACAATTCTCTCATTTCCTGCCTTTATTATCTTTTCTTGAATTTTGTTTGGTTTTGGGAAATAGATTGGAGAAATTTTCAGGACATTGTCAAGAACCCTGAGACATAGTAGAAAGAAGTAGTGGGAGGGGACCCTGAGGCTTACATAGCAAAGACTGGCGCGTTTCAAGAAATAAAACATTAAGAGCACATTTCTAAGCAGTGGTCCCTAACCCTGCATCAGTGAAAATTCTGTAGGTCAGCTACCTCTTCTCATGAAGTTATTTGCTTAATAACCTTAAGAACATAACTAGGACAAATATTTTAAAAACTCAGCCTAAACAAGTGGCCAAAAATGGGGGATTTAGAGATCTTAATTTTTTTTTTCTTTTTACCCGTTGTCATTAAATAAAATTTGTCAGTGGTCACTCTAATTCTAACCTTAACTTAATCTTTCACCCCTGTGTTGTGGTGTTTTGGACTAGTAAGGTTCAGGCAAGAACCATCAGGCTCTGTGTGACTTACCATATATACTCGAGTATAAGCCGACCCGAGTATAAGTCGACCCCCTTAATTTTACCCTAAAAACTGGGAAAACTTACTGACTCTAGTATAAGCCGAGGTGGAAAATGCAGCAGCCACTGGTAAATTTCAAAAATAAAAATATATACCTAAAACAATTACAATAATTGAGGAATCAGTAGGTTAAATGAAACATACCACATTAACCCATAGTATTCAATGGCAACTTTAATAAAGTGAATAAACCATTTA
>CAUYPK010106115.1:0-27979 GCA_963574355.1 Loris lydekkerianus
GGTGGTACGAAACATCTTCACAGGCAATATTTAGCTCAGACAGAAATTCCTGAAATTGTCTGTGGTTTAGTATATTACCTCTAATGGCTATTGGATGAGAATAGTTATGTTTGTCCATCTCTTGGTTAATGTGAGCAATTACTACTTTCTTAGACCCCACCATGCTAGGAGCACCATCAGTTGTCACACTGGCTAGTTTTGCCCAGTCCAGCTCCAAACTATTCACAGTTTGACAAACCTTTTCATAAATATCCTCTCCTGTAGTTGTTCCTTTGATGCTTTGCAGTGCAGCAAGCTCTTTTGTGACTTCAAAATAGTCCTCATACCACAAATAAAAATTAGAAGTTGTGCAGAATCATGAACATCATTACTTTCGTCAAGTGCCAAGGAAAAATAGGAAAGGTTTTTTGAGGAGTTTTGCAAATGCTGATGCAAATTGTCTCCCATTTTTTCAATCCTTTGCGTAATTGAGGGTCCTGAAAGACTCACTGTACTGAATAAATCGGCCTTCTCTGGACACATTTCTTTGGCATCAGAAAGAAGGCATTATTTAACAAATTCTCCCTCCATGAATGGTCTGCCAGTGCACGCTATTAGCCTGGCAACTTGAAAACTTGCTCACAGTGATGAAGTATTTAGCTGTTTCTGCTTCACAAAAATATTTTGCTGAGTTGTCAATGTATATTTTAGTTTTAATATTTTATCTTTTCTCACTTCTCCAATCAAACTATCATATTTATCTTTACATTGAGTTTGATAATGTCGGCACAAATTGTATTCTTTGAACACAGACGCTATATTCTGGCATATCAAACACACAGCTCTTTCCTTGTACTGCATGAAAAAGTAATCATAAGTCCACTATTCTTTGAATATCCTACACTCCAAGTCAATTTTTCTCTTTCTTGATATCACTGTTTCCTAGGGATTCCAAATTGCTATTGGTAAAATACCAATATATAAATACAGTGCTCCAAAAACAATATACCAGCAGTAACTTTGCCCACACAGAGCCATATAGACTGCACTGCCCATCAATGCAGTCTGATCAGTGTCCATCAATGCAGTCTGATTAGTGTCCATCAATGCAGCCTTGCCAGTGCACATCATTTCAGCCTCGCCAGTGCCCATATGGTGGAACTCCACTTTTACCTCAGGCTCACACTGCTGTGGTGCAGGAACAGGCATGATTACAGTGCCGATTCCTCCACCACCTTTCCACCTTTCCATAGATCGCACTGCAATCTATGAACTCGCACAGGAATCTGATCGCATGGATGAGAAGACCCATGTGATCAGATTCCACTGCAAGAAAAAAGAAAACATGTATGCCTTTTTTCTTCCAAATCTAATGCAAGTTCAGCCATACAAGCATATGGCTGAACTCACACTGCTCAGGGATAGCAACAGTGTGAACCGGGGCTTACACAGCACACAACATACAACATCATACACAACTGAATAGCAATCAGAATATAAATGCACTGGCAATTAAATTGGGTTTCCTACTCCTTGGCTGTCTGCAGAGCCCAATTAAGTTCCCATGGGGCCCTAGGCAGATTGCCAGTTTGGGGCCCCTATGTAATAACACTGACCACTGACCATTTGCAATAACACTGACCGCTGACAATTTGCATTAATACTGAGTGCTAACAATTTGCATTAACACTGAGCACTTACAATTATCATAACTACTGAGCACTGACTATTTGCATTACCTCTGAGCTCCGACCATTTGCATTACCTCTGAGCACTGACAATTTGCATTAGCACTGAGCACTGACTATTTGCCTTATCACTGTGATGCAATCCCCCTAGAAACTACCCCCAACCAAGTAACCAACTTAAAAAAAAAAAAAAAGACTTTCCTAACTTCAAAAAAAGGCTCTTCTAACTTCAAAAAAGGTGTCCCCATCTGAAAAAAAAAGACCTCCTAACTTCAGAAAAAAGACCCCATTAACTGCAAAAAAAAAAAGACCTCCTAACTTCAAAAAAAAAAAAAAAATCCTAACTTGTTCTTACCTCGGTCCTTAGGCAGCAGCAGGCTCTGCACAGGACAGGCAACCTGGTAACTCCTCCGATTGCACCAGAGACTGAGATGAGGATTAGAGAGACAGAGAGAAAGAGGGGAGTTGGAGAGTAGTAGGGGAATTGGAGAGTGTGGAGTACATACCACACATGCGCACTGCGGCCTAGACAGTGGGTTGCCAAGCAGGATGGCAATAACACCCAGTGTGAGAGAGAAGGAACGGAGTCAGAGAGTTGGTACATATTCCACACATGCGCACTGCAGCCCAGGACAAGTCGGCTACTAAGCAGGACAGGCAGCTATGGCAAAAACACCCGGCAGGCCAGATAAATGTCCTCGGCGGGCCGCATGTGGCCTGCGGGTCGTAGTTTGAGGACCCCTGTCCTACGACTTTATTCCCAGTGCCCTCATTGGGCTAATAAGTCTCCAGGGCTTTGGAAATGATCATGTACTTGAAAGAATTGGTGGCTCATGGTCAAAACTCCAGTGCTGATCTGCCAATGTCTACAAAGGATGTTTCCTAGACACCTTTTCCCAGACTTCACCCAGACCCAAGAGAGCTTTCAGTGGTGAGTAGCTCCTCTCTAAATTTCAGGTCTTGACCAGAACTCGAGAACACCTGCCTTCTGGCCAGTACCTTAAATTTTGTTTCAGGTCTGACTTAGGATTTGGAGATGCTTGATGTCTGATCAGCACCTCAAAAATTATCTGGTGGGGAATGCCTCCCTCACACTCTAAGTCTCTATGTATGACTATCCCTGGAGTCCTTCCCCATTTCTTTCTCCTCTTTGCCATTGTGGGCAACATTTGGTTGGAACTTTGGGACTCACTGACTCCTGTCCCAAACATTTAGTAAATTAAATGATCGGGAAATTTGGCCAGAGAATGGATCTCATAAGTACTGCCCTCCTACTTGACCTTCTAGCATTGCTGGCCCAAGGAGTGGTCTGAAGTCCTTTACTTTCAGGCTTTCTTTGAACTTACTAGGAGACTTCACTCTTATTGCCTTATTGTACTTTTTACCTCTACATCTCTCTCACTGTCTTCACTTTCCAGATAATTGTCTCTCTTTTGGCTCCCCTGTTCCTCCTTCATCTTCTCCACCTCCACCACTCTAGCCCAGCCACTCTCCAGGAGGCTGTGGAGAACAAAGTGTTATAAATCACTCAAAGCCAGGATGAAAATCCAGCCCTTTTCCTTTGACGACTGTCTGAAGGCTTTTGCCTCTTTACTAATTTAGAACCTGACAATAGGGCAGAACAATCTATCTTAGCAATTCAGTTCATCTCCCAGTTGGCCCCAATATTTGGCATAGACCCTCCCAAAACTTGAAAAGGGGTCTTAGACGTCACAAGTGGAACTTTTGAATCTGGCCTTCAAGGTCTTTGATAACCAGGATGGGTAAAAGGAGAGAATGGAACTACCAACAGCCACAAGAGCCGAAAAAGCTTTTCAAATGGTGGCTGCCATTATAAAAGAGTTTTCCGGAGACAGAGTTACTCGAAAGGCTAAGGCCAAAGAACACTAATGACAACCTTTCAATGACAACAATAGAAAACTCACACAGCAGCCAAAGAGTTGTAAAATACAGTCTGCTAGGATTCTGGGAAATTTTAACCTATTCATTTATCTAAGAAAGAGCCATAGGGCAAAATGTTCTTTTCTACCTTTGGATTTGTCTGTGTCTAACCTAATGGCTGACGTGGACTAGTTGATGTAGATGAATATCTTGATGAAATTCCTGAAAACTAGATGGTCCCATAATCATAGAACAAACCTGGCAATAATGTATAGGACATAAGTACAATAGAAATTGGGGCAAATCTAGGTCCTCAAGCCATTGAAGACTTTACCTAGAATACAGCCTACCTCTAAAATTTCTGATATCTTGAGATAAGAGAAGTCTTTATTGTTCAAACCAGTTTGAGTCAGAATTTCTATTGTAGACAAAATATTTGAGCCAATGGGCTTATTAATATAACATTAGTATAATTGCAACTAGAAACATAGTGTTACGTAAAAGAACATTGGAAACTGAAATGTTTTGAGATAACGTCATCCACTGTCTGGTGGTCTGGTCATTTACTACCTGAACAATGTGGGCAGTTCACCCAGTTTCACTGAATATCTATTTCCTCAATTAACAAGTGGAAGTAATAACAACCAACTCACTGGATTGCTGTGAAAAATATGACATAACGTACCACAGTGTCTGAAATACAGTAATTATTCAATTTCATCCCAAGATATGATTCCTTATTATAAAGAGCATTTTTAATTAAAGGCCCTAAGAGATCAGTAGAAATTGGAAGGAGCCTTCCTTCTAGGTGCATAAAACAACAGGGACTCATCAAAAAGAACAATTGCCTTTCCTTACCCTCCCTATTAACCCAATATATTGCCTGAAAGAAGATCAAGAGAGCACCCAGACCAGGCCCAACCCATTTTAAAGATAATAGCAGTCTCAGGTTAATTTAATTCCAAGGAAAATAACTTAAAGTCAATCTGTTTGCCCCCATTCATTCATTCTCCTAAGTACTTGTATCTATTTATCCTCCCTAGTAACTACTTATTGTTCTTAAACAGAATTAAGCTATATTCTTCATCTCTCCCTCCCCCCTAAAATGAAGCTTTATAAATTTCTGGGCCCCATTAGGGTACTGGCTAATCACTCTGTGATTATCCCCCTATGCATAGTAAATAGATGTATGCAATCTCTTTCTCTTATTAATCTGCCTTATTGTGAGTTGATCTTTCAGAGATTCTTCAGGGGCAAAAGAGAAGTTTCCTTCTCTCCCACAAAAAATATAATAAAGGATAAATGTTGAAGATGTTAAATATTAGAGTCAAATAATGGATTTTATTGTTGCATTATCATCAGATATGGTTCATTATTGAAGTACACAAAACTGAAAAAGAGGAAATTTTTTAATATTGTATGTTAGCTATGTTAGAAACCAAATTCCAGTGTTGAAAAATAAAATCATGTCCTAAAATCATAAAGCAGGTTGCAACTAAAATGACCTATTTACCTTGTCTCATTATTTTTTCCATTGTATAGTCTGATTGCTTTACTTAAATGTTAAAAAATTCACTGATTGTTTCGAGATTAAAAGGAGATATTTCATCTTAAAAATAACTGGTTATGAACTACATGTTATCCATGAAGAACTGAGTCCCTGGATGTACTCTAGCTATCTATTACTAGTTTCCTATGGTTAATGTAGCAAAGTAACCACAAACTGGGTGGCATAAACCACAGAATTTATTGTTTCTAAGTTCTGGAGTCTAGAAGTCCAAAGTCAAGGTGCCAACAGGGTTAGTTCATTCTTAGGGCTGTGAGGGACTCGTATGTTCCACGTATTTCTACTTGGTGTATAGATGACCCTTTCTCCCTGTGGCTCTTTACATCATCTTTCCCCTATGGATGTCTCTGTCCTAATATCCTCTTTTTGTGAGTACCACAATCACATTAGTTTAAAGACAATCTTGACGACCTTATTATAGCTTGATTATTTCTATAAAGACCCTCTCTCCATATAAGATCACATTCTGAGGTACTAGAGTTTAGGACTTCAATATATAAATCCGGTAAAGCCACAATTCAACACAATGCTATGTAAGACACATTCTCTGCCCTAAAGGAGTTTTCCACCTAATGAGTGATACATAAATTCATTGTACTTCTTATATTTATTAAACTTTGATTTTTAAGAGAAAAGAATAGTTGCTTTTATAATAATGATAGTGTTAAGTATTCACATTGCATTTATTGTATTCTCAGATTTTTGCTATAATACCAAGTTGATATTTTCTAAAATAATAAGTTTAAATACATGACTCAATATTTGCTTGAATTAAATTATCATTCACTTTACCTTAGAAAATTGATTTAAATCCAATATATCTATCAGCCATTATTTATTTAATTTCTCACAAATTTGATAATGTGTCTAATTTTCTTCCCTTTTAATTCACATTTCTAATTA
Source organism: Loris lydekkerianus (assembly GCA_963574355.1). Taxonomy (NCBI): domain Eukaryota; kingdom Metazoa; phylum Chordata; class Mammalia; order Primates; family Lorisidae; genus Loris; species Loris lydekkerianus. The sequence continues at coordinate 6,019 of CAUYPK010106115.1, forward strand.
AATTGAAGGAATTCAGAAAAAATTAAATAAAAGCTATCTCTGTGATGACATGAGAAATTTCTACCTATTTCCATCATGAGAAATTTAAAATTTGATCAACAAAAATTATGTTTTATTTTAATAGTAGGAAATGTGAAAACATTGCCAATACTCGGGAATTTGTATCTAGTTGGTTAAATAACTCTAAATACAGGAAAAATTGAGGTTGAAGTATAGATTAGGAAGTCTGTATACAAGACTCTCATATATGTATGTGTGTGTCTCTCTCTCTGCGTGTATGTGTGTGTGTGTGTATATGTGTGTGTGTGTGCGTATCCTTTTTATATATATATATGGAAAGAGAGAGGGAAAGGTTTTAAGAGATTGGTTTACACAATTGTGGGGACTGGAACCTATAAAGTCTTCCAGATAGGGAAGTAGGCTAGAGGTCACGGAAGTGTTACAGGGAAGAGTTGCAACTCAAAGGCAGTCTTCTGGAAGAATCCCTCTTCTTTGGGAGACCTCAGTCTTTCTCTCTTAAAGTTTGCAACTGATTGGATGAAGTCCACCCACATTGTGGAGGGTAATCTGCTTTCCTTAGTGTGTATTAAAGTGAATGTTAATTTCATCTAAAAAATACCTTCACAGAAACATCAAGAATAATGTTTGACTAAATAACTGGGTACTGTGGCATAAGCAGGTTAACCCATAAAATTATCATCGCAAGAACCAATAAAGAAAATATATGCCCAGAAATTAATATAATTCAAACTATAATCAGAGATATTATTCTGCTCAAATTCTATAACAAAATATCATAGACTGAGTGGCTTTAACAAAAGAAATTTATTTTCTCACAGTATTGGAGGCTGAGAAGTTCAAAAACAAGGTATCAGCTAATGTGGTTCCTGGTAAGGCCTCTTCTCCTGGCTTGTAGACAGCTGCCTTCTTGCTGCAGACTGACATGGCAAAGGAAGAGACAGAGATAGAAGTGTGTGTGTGTGTGTGTGTGTGTGTGTGTGTGTGTGTGTGTGTGTGTAGAGAGAGAGAGAGAGAGAGAGAGAGAATAAGGAGAAGTAGGAAGAGGAATTAGAGTAGGAGGGAGGAGATCTCTTCCCCTTACAAGGTCACTAATCCTGTTTGTTTAAGACCCCAACTTTATGATCTCATTTAACTTTAATTAACTCCTAAGAACTTTATCTCCAAATACCATCACAATGGGGGACAAAGTTCCAACATATGAATGGGGGGAGGGGGGGATAATACATTCCACAGCAACAGAGTGCCATGGGAATTAAGAAAAAAAATGGCAATGACTTCTAATTGATTAATAGCATGTGAGCCTTGAAGAAGAAAGGAAAAAAAAAAAAGTTGTTAGGTATATATTATTGAAGAATTTGCTACTATTCTGTAATTTCCTCATTCGTGTCTGTGTATTGTCTTCCCAACCAGGTTATCAAATTCTTTCTGGCCAGGGATCCATAGTAAGATTGAAATGGAAAAGAAACTCTCAACATCACTTGCTCTAGAAACTGATTATAACTAAACTACAGCAGGTTTCCCAGCAAGTAGGAAGAATGTCCTCTTACCTATCACCTCGTCAGAATTTCCAGCAATTTGGCTCTTCACAGGAACAGTGTACTTTGAATTTTTACAAACTCTTAGAGGTAGGTATGGCTGATAGTATGTAAGTATTACTATTTAAGGGTGAGATTGCAAGGCCATGGAAAGAAATAGCAAATGATTTGGTTAAGGTTACCCTTACTTGTGAGAATCAAAGACCCAGAGACAAGGTAGAGAGGGACCATCTTCATTTAATTGACATTTTATTGAGTACCTTCTGAGTGCTGAGTCTTGTGAGCACTAAAGAAACAGAGACAAATAAGAAGACACCATCCTTAGTGTCAAAGATCTGACAGTCTAGTACCCGAGTAGGCAAACCATAATCCTAGGTCAAATCTATTACACTGCCTGTTTATATCAACACAGCCACTATCATTTGTCTTCATATTGTTGATGACTGCTTTCCAGCTCCAACAGCAAAGTTAGACAAGTAGTGTCAACAGAAAAGAAGCCAAACTCTGTAAAATACTTTGAAGAGGTTTATCCTGAGTCAAATCTGAGAAAACAAGAAGCCTTGAGCAAGCGGGCTCATTGTGATGTGGTTAAGGTTTTGGTTTTATATATTTTGGGGAAACAAGAATTACAGATAAAGTCATAAATCAATAACTGGAAGCCATACATTGGTTTGGCCCCAAAAGGCAGTTCATCTGGAAGGGGGGTGGGGGCCTTACAAGTTGTATGTGGGTTTAGGGATTCTTTAGGTAACAATTGGCTGAAAGAGTTGGGCTTTGTCTAAAAGACTAGGAGTTAAAAGAAAGGAATGCTTGAGTTTAAGATAAGTCTATTGATTAGGGACAAGCCACAGGCCACTTACCTAGACTCCAGTGGTTTGTTATTATATTAAGGACCTACAGGTTTGTCTTGCGTAAGTTACATAACTCTTAATAAGTTACAATAACAGAGGTCTCTAAGTGGGGAGGAGGTCATGATAAGTCAGGTGTGACCTCCTTACTCATGGCCAGCAACTTAGTTTTAGGGTATCTCCTTGGCCAACAGGCTATCCAGTCAGTCATCTGGGGTGGGGGAGGAGCTTAAGATTTTATTTTAGTTTCCAGTAGCAACAGAGATCACACAGCCTACAAAGTCCAAACTATTTACTATAGTATTTGGCTCTTTAAGAAAGTCTGCTAATCCCTGGTTTAATGACATTATGTCTATAATATTTGTTTTTGAAAATATTGTATATTGGTATATTGTAAATTTGAAAGTATGTATACTTGGAAGTATATATGTTGGGGGTCAGGGGTCCCAATTCCCCAAACCTAGTTGACCTGGTTCAATTATTTGGTTGAACTAGAAAGTTCAACTGAGCCATGATGGCAATTGAAAGCAAAAATGAATGGAAAGTGAAAATAAAACTGGAGCAGCACAGGCAGTATGGACAGAAAGCGAAAGTAACTCACACAAGTTTCAATGTAACAAAGAGAAATTTTATTTAAGAAGAAATAAATTGTTTAGTGCACTTCCAAAAGGAGTTGAAAGTGAGTCCCTTTGATGAAGGGGAGAAGGTGAGAGAGACAGAGATCCAAAGGCCTGCAGGGCAGTGCCTGTGGCTCCCTGGGTAAGGTGCTGGCCCCATATACTAAAGGTGGCAAGTTCAAACCTGTCCCTGGCCAAAGTGCAACAAAAAATACCTGGGCATTGTGGCGGGTACCTGCGGTCCCAGCTACTCAGGAGGTTGAGGCAAGAGAATTGCCTAAGCCCAAGAACTGGAGGTTGCTGTGAGCTGTGACACCACAGTGCACTACCTAGAGCGACAAAGGGAGACGCTTTCTCTTAAAAAAAAAAAAAAAAAAGACAGAGAGACCTACAGGGGTATTAATATCCTCTTCGTTTGAAATTGGTTGCAAGTCTTTCATTGACCTCTCTGTGCCTCCAGGTGGTATTGTCCTTTTCTATTTGTTAATGATTGTCTCTTTCTATTGGTCATTGGTTACCTAGGTTACTTCGGACCCATATACTTACGGACCCTTCAGAGTTCTGGTTCAGCAGGCCAGGTTTTCCTCCCACTTCCCTTGCAGCCCCTTGCTCAATACACACTACACAATAGATACTATTTTTCTGAACTATTTGAAAGAAAATTGTAGATAGCATTTCCCTTTACCCTTGAATATTTCAGCATATATTTCCCAACAAGGGAATTCACTTACATAACCCATAGTACAATGATCAAAATCAGAAAAGTTAACCTTAAGTAATGTCATTATCTAATCTAGAGAAGTTTATTTAAATTGTTATCAATTGTTTCAATAATTTCTTTTATAGCAAAACAAACAAAAAACTGATCTAAAATCCAGTCCAGGTCCACTTCATATTTAGCTTTTATATCTCTTTTATCTCCTTTACTCTGAAATAATTCATTAGTCTTTTATGTTACTAATATTTTTGAAGAATGAAAGCTGGTTATTTTGTAGGCTATCCGCTTTAGATTTAGCTGATGATTCTTTGTGAGTTGGTTCAGTTTATGTGTTTTTGGAATACTGTAATTGTTATTTTGTGGTCATCAGTATTTCTCATCAGGAGGTTCTTGTTGTCTATTTGTCACTGTGTATTGAGCAGTTTTATTTATTTATTTATTTATTTGTCAGTTTTTGGCTGGGGCTGGGTTTGAACCTTCCACCTCTGGCATATGGGGCTGGTGCCCTAGTCCATTGAGCCACAGGCACTGCCCAATTTGTCACTGTGATATAACAAAATATGCACAATATTTAGTCTTAGACCCCATATACTTGTAAAATTCTTAGAATTTCCAAAGTTTTCTTGTATGGTAATGTCTGATGACTGGCAGCCCTGGGGTAGCTTCAGGGGATGGGCTGATCATCAGAAAGACCAAGACAGAATTAGAAGGTTGGGACTTTCAGCACAACCACTCCTATACCTCAGGAGAGGTAAAAGAAGCTAAAGATTAAGTTAATCAGCAATGGCCACCGATTTGATCAATCATGCCCACATATCAAAACTCTATAAACCTCTTCCAAAAAACTGGGTTCAGAGATCTTCCAGATAGCCAAATGCATGAAGGTTCCTGGAGGGTGGTATACCCAGGAAGGATCCAGAAGCTCTATGTCTTTTCCCATACCTCACCCTATGTAATATACTTTATAATAATCTTTATAATAAATGTGTCTCCCTGAATTGTGTGAGCCATTCTACCAAGTTAGTCGAACACAAGAAGGGATTCACAAAAATCCCAATTTATGGCCAGTCAAAAGCATAGGTAAAACAATGGAGCATCTGAAGTGAGGGGTGGGAGGCAGTCTTGGGGACTGCACCCTCAATCTGTGGTATCTCCACACTGATAGTATTACAAATGAATTGAATTAGAGGACACCTTGCTGATATTTGCTGCAGAATTGCTTGGTGAGGGTGGGAAAAAACTACACATATCTGGTTATAGAAACATTCTTTCATGGTGTGAGAACAGAAGAAAAACAGTTTGCATTTGAGCCACTAAGTGTTATATACTAAAAAAAAAAAACCCCTAAGACCTACCGATTAAATGGGCCCCCCTCTTGGCCAAGCAAAACCCAGAAAAAGCTTAAAACTTAAGTTTCCAGCCATGAAGGGAAAGGCTATCAGACACATCTCCCTATACCTCCTCCCGTTTGGAGTTTAGACTAATTTCAAATAGGACCTAAGAGCACACAAGGCAAAGATTAAGTCATGCCTGTAGGCCATCAATTTGAGGTAGTATACTGTGGCTTTCTCTCTGATTAACAACTTCTTTATCTTAAAACATTCCTCTCTACTGATTTCAAGTCTCTAGACAAAGCTTTATTTCTTTGTTTTGTTTTATTTTGTTTGAGACAGGGTTTCATTCTATTGCTCAGGATAGAGAGGAGTGGAGTCATCATAACTCACTACAACTTCAAACTCCTGAGTTCTAGTAATCCTCTGACCTCATCCTTCTGAGTAATTGGGACTATAGGCATGTGCCATCACATCTGGATAATTTTTAAAATTGATTTTGTAGAGACAAGTATTACTGTTGCCCAGGTGGGTCTTGAACTCCTGGCCTCAAAAAATCCTTCTGTCTGGGCCTCCCAAAGTGTTAGGATTACAGGTGTGAGCTACTCTATTGTATTTGGCCCTAATCTTTATTTCTTTAGCCAATTACAAATCAAAGAATCTTCGAACCCACCTACAACCTATAACAACACCCCTTTGCAATGTCCTGCCTTTTTGCTCAAACCAATGCACGCTACCTCCAAATATTACTTTAGGATTTTACCTGCAATTCCTATCTCCCTAAAATGTAAAAAACAAACAAACAACAACAACAAAAAAAAAAACCCACAACAACAACAACAAAAAAAAACTATACTCCCACCATTTTAGGACCAGTTGCTCAAGACTTCTTAGATGTGGCTCCTTAGCCTTGGTAACACATATTTGGCTTAGAATAAACTTCTAAATTATTTTACAGAATCTGTGTTTTTTTTCCATTAACAGTGTCATCATTAGTGGTATTAACTTCAATCACTCAATTAAGATGGTTTCTTCCAGATAGGTGTCTTCCCTATGAAGTTACTAGTTTTTCTTTTTAATTAACTGGTCATTTGTGATTAATACTTGGAAACTATCCCATCCTTTTCTGCATGGGATAGTTTTAGCATCCAATTGATTGTCTGAATCAGTTGTCACCTAATAATGGACTTTTTTTTTTTTTTTTTTACTTTGCTTCTGAAATAAGGTCTTGCTATGTTGACCAGGCTGGTTTCAAACTCCTGGACTCAAGTGATCTTTCCAACTCATTTTCCCATTTAACTGGGACTATAGGCATGCATCTTCATGCCCAGCTTAATAATGGACTTTTGAATTTTTGAATTTCCATTGCAATGGAATAATTCAAAGAGGCAATAGTCAGGGATCCCTTGGACTCATGGTATATCATCTGTCTCTGACAGACAGCTGAGTTGAAAACTTCAGGACCCCTTCTCTGCACATCAAAAATGAGAATCATGTTGGGGATTTTAAAGGAAGCAAACATTTCAAATTTGGAAGAACCTGCCGTTATTTTAGACTCCATGGCCATTTGTGAGAAGAGGCCCACACACTGGTTTATAACAATTGATCAAATAGTTGAACTCCATCTGAAAAAAGAACTAATATATAACACTGTTTAACTAATGTTCCTCAGGCAAAGTAAAGAAAACAGATGAAATACTAATGCCAAGTGTTTATCTTGAGATCCTCTGAGCCTTTTATATCAAAAATGATAAACAAAGTGACCATAGGTCTAGAGCCAGCATGATCCTGACCTAAGTTAATAAGAAGCCCATCCGTGATTGTGCTCAGAGAGCAAAAAGGTATGTCTGAAAGACTAAGGATACTAAGGATTTTACTAGTTCCGGCAGCAGTGGAAACCAGAATCCATCTCACGCTACCAGAATCTAGCTTTGCAAATAGTGTCAAATGTCCTTTAACCTGCCTATCCATGAGATGAGCAGCAAGGAGAATAACCACAGGGCCTCTTTAAGTCGTACCCAGTGCATTAGGCAAAGCATGATGTTAAAACACTACAAAGACATGACACAAATAAGGAGACTTCAAGAAATTTCAGGGATAATTAGTACTTCTATTTTTCAATAATTTTTATACTTCATCAATTCCCCTTTGCTTATCATAAGGATTATCTTGTTTTGTTCTATTTTTTGGTTCTTGTAGTTAATCAAGCATTCCTAAGAGTTGAAGGCAGTACTGGAAATAAAAGGTAAAGACATTTCAGATATTGACTACAGCCATTAACCAAGGGGCAGCTTCACATATGCTTAGGAACATCGTATTTAAAAACAACTCATAGAATAAGAGAGAATTAATATTCACCAAGTGCATAATATATGAATTGGCATTATCTAAACTTTAGAAGAATCATGTAAGTTTTTTATTTACAGAAGGGAAAACTAAAGTCCAAAACAAATGCAGTGCATGTGTAATTTGTAAGTTATAAGGCTATGATAAGAGCCCAGATCTGATTCTAGAATTCTTTCACAATGCTACATGTTACTTTAATACTACATGTTACTTTAATACTAACATGTTATTTACATGTTACTTTAATACTAACAAGTATTTGAAAGTAACAGAAGGAAAGAAAATTACCAAGGGAAAATGTTTCATGAAGTGATTAAAGGACAGTACCTGTACATCTTTCGATTTTGATTTTGAGTGATGAAAATCTTTGGTCCATGGTATCAACCTAAAAGGAAGAGGCTGGATTATAATTAAAAGCATTTTCTTGAGCCAAAGTGAGGACAGCTGTCCGGAAGATTCAGACTCAAGTAACATAGGATATGATGCAAGTTCCATTTGACCTTATTATGAGTAGGTGTTTAAAGGCAATAAAGGTCAATAGGGAATGGATTGATATGAAGTTGTTTGTTAGGAATTCTCATTAGTTAAGAGAAATAACATTGATTTAGTGATTGGCTACATATTGTTAAGCTATAGGGTTACAGTGTTCAGTGTGGTATTATTAGGTTAATTTATAGCTACTTGTGCCAATAGCAAGCAGTTTCAAGAGATAAATACACAGCTCAAGGAGGGTAAGTAGGATTAAATAATGTGTCTATGGGACTGGTAATTTAAAACAGCTTTTATTCCTCAGATAAAACCTTTCTTCTCTAAATGGGAAGAAATTGCTCAGAATATAACTGCAATAATAATCAAATAGGGGCAGTGGTATTTAGCTATTATTGCTCCAGAAAATCCAGCGGCTTCTCTGGAGTGTACCCACTTCAGAGGGAAGAAATCCATTTGAGTGAATTCCCAAACACTCTCAAAGGTATCAAACCTATATCAACTGCACAAACACAAAAACTAAAGTAAAAGATGTGTTATGGTGATGAAATTGTGGATGATTTAACTTTCTTTAAAAAAATAAATAAATAAATAAAAGCCCTTGATAGCTATTATCTTTGCTTATAGTACAATAAATACTAGGAAGAAAAATATTCCCATGGAGTTTGCTTTTAGATTGCTCTTCTAGTCTCATTTAAAAAAAATTTTCCCTCAGCCTTAGAACTGATTGAATTCTGGAGGAACTTACTCCATTTTCTTAGAATTAAATTTTTGGACTCTTACAACACAAGTCCTTTGGTCTATGCTGAGTCAGTAAATTCTGTCTCCCAGGAAACTTTGTGTAAATCAAAGCTGAAGGTCAGACCAAAGTTAACGCATTACATTAAAGTGAAATAAGATTGCTTTGCATTTCAATTTGTTCTCTTTGGTTTGTGTGTTTAAATGCCTCTATTGCCATGGTTGATTATTCTCAGTAATTTGAAGCTCTTTTATACTTAAGATCTAAAGAATTTTCTGAAATAAAAATTAAATTTGAAAGTTAAACAGTAGTTAAGCAAAAGAATTAATCAAGTAAAAAAACTACATCTTCATTAGTAATAAGATATTAAAATCTAAACAATAGGATAACTTTGCTCGTCTATCAAATGAGTAGATTTAGACATTAATATCCAGTACTGATGGATACACACCCATCATTCAGGTCTTCATTAATTTCTGCCTGGACATTCTCAATAATTCATTTCTAACTTGTATGTCTGACCCAATATTCTATTTCTTAAATTCCCTCTGCACACTGCACCCTGAGATATGTATGTCTGAAATACGAGTCTAGCCATTTTACTGCTTGAGTTTCTCAGCCTCTGGGTTTCCAGGGTGGAATAGGGAACAATGCATCTGTAAAGAAACAGCAAAATACCTTGTTGCAGTTTAGTTTTGCCATGGTTAGTACAGAGGATGCAAATCTCACTAAGTCCAAGATTTGTGCCTCTGACAGCCACAGGAACCTAAATTAGAATTACAATGTTGCTTAATAAGTGTGGAATTAGAATAGGAACATTAGTTATACAATTCACATGGTTAATGGAATCAGATTAAGGAAGCTTGGAGCTCTCACCCACTTAGGACATTTTCATTAGTCTGAGAATTCTCTGCCCTGACAATGCTTGATGGATACTAGCAGCTTTTCATTTGGGATGTTCATTTTCTCTACTCCAAATAGAACTTACCTTTTGTTTACCCAGTCTCTCTAAATAAGGCATAGTACTACTGCTTAAGAGTTTTACTTATTAAATTGTGGATCTGCCTCTTGAAATTACACCCAGGTTTTGCGTTCTTTTACTTTCTTTTTTTTTTTTTTTTTTTTTTTTGAGACATGGTCTTACTTTCTTGGTCATTAGAGCTCACTGCAACCACAAACTCCCAGGCTCAAGGAATCATCCTGCCTCAATCTCCTGACCAGCTGGGACTATAGTCAGATGCTATCGCATCCACATTTTTAAATTTTGTATAGTGAGTTTTCTCTCTATGTCACTCATGCTGGTCTCAAACTCCCGGGCTCAAGTGATCCTCCCTCCTAAGCTTTCCAAAGTTCTAAGATTACAGGCACAAATAACCATGCCTGGCCTACCCTGATTATCATGATTGGAGTTTGGAAATTTGGAGTTTTGGGTATTCCAAAACTCCTTAATCCTTTAATTCTACACAGTCTCCAAGTTGCTTCTTGCACAGTCACTAACGTAAGCAAATAGTTGAGTACCTACCTCAGGCAAAGCTTTATTTGATGTTCTAAGGTTAACTTATGACCTAGACAGATACTGTAACAGTGGAAGGGAGAGCTTAACATAACTGTTAGGTCTGGCAGAGGGTAAAAAGGTGGCAAGGAAATGGCTAAGGGCAGAGAGCAGGAACCAAATTATAGCTAGGAACCAAACTGTGAATGGGAACTGTTCTCTGGTGGGAACATAGTAAGGAGTTCCCAGTGACCTTTAACTGACCTCGAGGGCATTACCGTCTAATTTGCATAGCATGGTGGAGCTTACATATGTGATTCTGGGAAATATGCATGTGCAGAAAGGAAAATTGTTACGAAACCAATCTGTTCCTTAACCTGTTATGTCACCTATTATATAATCCCAATGTATCAATCACTCCACAGGCTTGGAATGGCAACCAATCCTGCCAGGAGAGAGGCAGGACAGTTTATAAAAAGCAGTGTATGCTCAGACTTGGGAGTCTTTCTCCACTCGCGACTGATACACTCCTCTCTCGGGGATGTATTCACACTTTGCGTCACTTTGTGTAGCTTCCTTCTTCACTTTCACTTCTTACTCTTCTTTTCTTTTCCTGTAATAAACTGTTTGTGTGGGGGTGCTCTGTATCAGTGATCACTCCTCATCAGGTCAGCTCCATACCAGTACTCAGTATCAACACTGGGAACTGAGAGACCAGGGAACATCCAGACAGACATAACATTGCTAGCTCTGCATATTTTGCTTCTGATCCCCTGTGGTAATATTCTTTATGTTAGAAGTTTCTGCTTAGCTCTGCTCATGGCCTAGAAGAAAGATGATGACCATCTCTTTCCCAAAACTAACTCCTAGAGAGATAAAGTATACACACAAGCAACAATGCTATACTAAAGATTTATAGGAATATTATTACCTGACCTGTGTCCTCCAAAATTAACTGACCAAGAAGTTTCACGACCTCCTCAGTTCTTTCTAACTCCAAATACCTTCAGTCCTCAGTTACCGCTTGCAACACCCCCTTCCCTTAAGATAAAAAGGACCATAAAGTTTCTACTAACTTAAAGTGGTTCTTTAGGACCTAGTCTGACATCTTGGTCTGTAGCCTCTCAGAATAAAAGTCGCTTTCCTTGCCCCATAGGGAAACTTGCTAAAAACTTTAACCAATTTGTATCATGAATAATCACTTCCCAATTATATTAGGCTTTTCTTAAAATGTAGCATCGAGGATGATCCTAAATATCTATTCTCCTGAAATTTAATAATAGAATAATTTTAGATAATTTGTAGAATAATAGGACCTTAATTCATGTCAAAGGGTTTGAGTTAGGGTACAGAGTTTGAAAATTGTCATTTAATTGTCTGCTACAATCATATGTTCCTCTCATTCTTCCATGTCTTGACAGTGCTTGAGCACTATGTGCTGGGAAGCAATTATTAAGACCCTTTTGTGTCCTGGGAAACAGTTAGCTTCAAAGCTTAACCCTGGCCTCACAAGTTCTAAGGTGTCTCCACCCTTCCTCATAACTCCCATATAGACTTCCTTGTTTATCTGCCTCTACACAATCCCCTCCTCTCCCTAAACTTTGAGATGTTCATCATTTTTCATTAATAAATGTATTCCTTATTAAAATTGCCCAAATAAAGTCATCGTTATTGGTTCAATGTGCTTTGTCTTTCACACACCAAATCATAAGTCTCAATGCTGCTTTAACACACAGTTGATTGGATTTTCACGCAGATATTTAAATGAGTTAATATATTTATAGTATTTGAATGGTGTCAGATACCTATTTAATGTGTTCAACTTTATTATCTGTAATACCTAGGTGTTATACAGGGTGTCCATAAAGTTCGTGTGCAATTTACTATGTTAAACTATTTTAAATTGCACATGAACTTTAGGTCCACGCTGTACATCTATATATTTACATAACATATTTATACTATAATTAATTATAATAATTATTTTTAATCGTTATTAATCCTAACCAGGGAAGATGGCTCAGAAAAATCTACTCATCTATATATTTTATTTGCTGTGCTGCAATATGATCTAAATTGACCAGAAAAATAGGGGCAGGAAAAGGTTAAGGGGAAGAACTTGGGTATATGACAAAGGTGGGAGAAGGAAAAAAGATGTAGTCTATTCCTCAGAATTGCTTTTTTCCTAGATTTCCAATCTCCTAGATTCTGGACTACAGAACCAGCACCTTCCCTTTCAAACTCATCATCTGAAATGTATATCCTCAGTGTAAATCCCTTCTCCCACTTCACAGCATTATAGTTCTCGCTAACAAAAACCTCTTCTTTTCCTTCAATGCCTCCAGCCCCAACCAGCACATTTTTTTCTGTTCACCAATATCTTCTTCTTCTTTTTTTTTTTTTTTCTTCTCAAGACAGTCTTACTTTGGGCTTGTGCAATCTTCTTGCCTCAGCCTCCCACATAGCTGAGACTTCAGGTGCCCACCACAATATCCTATAAAAATATTCTATTTTTATTAGCGACAGAGTCTCGCTCTTGCTCAGGCTGGTCTCAAACTCCTGAGCTCAAGCAATCAACCCGCCTTGGTCTCCTAGAGTACTAGGATTATAGGCGTGAACAACCACACACTACACATTAAGGGATCCTCATGGCTTCAGTTCCTTTATTCCATCTTTCTTCCCTTCCTTGATTCTGGAGACTTCATCTCCATTCCCTTAGCCAGACTCCTGAAGAGTGTTTACTTCCATCTTCTCATCACAATGACTGACCCTCAGATTCTTTAAATCAGAAATCCCTCTCTTTAACAGAATTATTTTATATGCCATATTCCTTGCTTTTGCCTCATGAAGACTAACTTGCTTCTTGCCTTCAGCATTTGAAAGTCATGTTACCTAATCATTCCCTCTTTCTCAGGTTAACAGTTACCTCCTTGCCTCTCTACAAATTCCAATGCATTTGTGATGCACTCAGATTCCTAGAAGAGAAAACATAACTAAAAGCAACTTAATGCTGCAAATAGTAAGAGCAAGCTGAGATAATGATCATTTATTTAGTTTTGGAATGGCCACTTGACACAGAGATTGTCTCTAGTCCAAAGTAGCCCTGCTCGTCTACCCACATGTAGAAAAGAATATGTGTGCTGAGACATGGAAAAGGAGGAAACAGGTTCACTATCTCACCTCTCACAAGTCCCAGGGCAGGCAGTTCTGGGCTGGTACTCATAACATCACGGGCCACCTAGGCACGTTCTACCCTTCTGGTCTACAATTTTCATTTTACGGTCATTGATCTTTTACTTGTTGCCTCATGGTATCAAATAACGTCAGTGCCTGTTGGCCTCAAACCACAAACGAGGAGAAAAGCAGAGAGGGAAAGTAATGGCATCAAATCACATCTGCTTATAATTCCTTGGCCAGAACCTTATCACATGACCACCTTTGTTTCAAGAGAGGCTGGAGAATTGAGTCTGTAGGGTTTATAGCCACTATAATAGAATCAAGTAAAAAAGAAAGTCAGGTGTGAGGTGAGATGGGCATCATATGAGCCAAAATACAGTATCTGACACACCAAGATTCTAAAATGGTAATGTTTAATACAATTATCTTTTGCAGAAGTTTAACACCTGGGATTCTCCTAATCTTACACCATGCAGTGGACCTATGGCATCCCACCCAACCCTTAGTCTTCCCCAATGCATGCTTCCAGTCTCTTCCAGTTTCTCCAACAGGATGATGCTGGGGAAGACTGAGGCCAATCCAAATATTAACTCTTACTCTCTAATTGAAATCTGTTCCTTGTTAAGCTTCCTTTCTAGTTATATCCCAACATAATTCTAATTGTGGTTATTGAGACTATGGATTTTTTTTTTTTTTTAAGAAATGAATTCTCTTATACTGTCACGCAGGCTGGAATGCAGTGGCTTGATCATAGCTCACTGCAGCCTCATATGCGTAGGCTCAAGGAATCCTCCTGCCTCAGCCTCCCAAGTAGCTGGAATTTTAGGTGTGCAGCACCACACCTGTCTAATTTTCTTTTTTTTTTTTTTTTTGGTAGACACAGGATCTTACTATGTTGCCCAGGCTGGTCTTGAACTTCTAGTCTCTAGAGATCCTCCTGCCTTGGCCTCCCAAAGCACTTGGATTACAGGTGTGAGCCAGGGTGCCTCGCCAGATCTTTCTTTTAAATACCCACTCCTTTTCATCATAGAAACAAAACTAATATTAAAATTGTCTTGTGTCATATGTCATCCCTCACCCCTTTATGCTATTAATACCAGTAGCAAAAGCAGAAAGAGCAGCAGGGACATTTAGGAACCCAGGAAAATGGTCAAAGCATCAAAACTAAAGAGAAGGCTACTGTGAGAAGTCCAGTTGAAAAGGGGTGATCAAGATTGCAGCTGTTATCCGGCAATGATATAAGGAGATGGGGCAAGAAAGTAAGAGGCCTTGAGGTACCAAAACAGAGCTATGCGGCCTCTTTATGGGCTGTGGCTCTGTCCCCCCAAATGTGCCACAGTTCTTCTCAAAGGCATAGTGCTCTGAACCCATCACATGACAGATTATGACATGACAATTCTTATCTCCATTGGAGTTGCTCTTAACTTTCTATTTCTTTCCCTGACATTTTGCTGTGTTTCAGTCTACATTCCTAACTACCCACAGAATAACCCCAGTCAGATGTTTATGCTCTTCACAGGAACATTAGAGTAACATTTGGAGCAAAAAGGAAAAGAAAGTCAAGGACTACCATCGCCATGGGCTCAGTTTCCACTGGTAGGACCTAAGTTGTGAAGAATTTACACAGGATACTAGGAGAAAGAAAGGTACAGAGTACTTTGAACTTGAGCTTGGCTGAATCTTGGCACCTAGGATTAGAAAGTAGGAGCTGAAAAAACTGTCATCTCAAAGCTGCCAGCAGTTTTTTGTTTGACAAAAACATGGAAACAGATTTGGGACAAATGGCTCCTTTGTTCTGACTAAACCTCTGGGAATATTTTTGTTATGTAAATATACAGCAAAGACTATAATTTTAAAAACAATGGTTTTTGTTTCATTATATAAAAGATTGTTTATTTGGTAGACAAGAGTTGCATTTCCACAGGTTTAGTTCCCCTGAGGGAATATCTCCCCTGAGATTAAGACTCCTCTATACCTGAAAACGGTTGCTTTTCTTGGGAGATGTGAGTTGAGGACACTGCTAGTAGCAGATAAGGACTGGGGGTCAGAGGTTGAAGGAACTGTTTATATAAGACATGTTCTGAGCCCTGGGCATGAACAGTGCTGCTTTGAGCTCCAGATGGTAAACTGTGATACAGAGTTGAGGAGGCAGCCTGCTCTGCCCAGAATTTTAACTCAACACCCTGAGGACTGTCAGGTTTTAGAACCTCAGACCTAGAAACAGCATTCACTGACTCTCTCTCTTCTGAGAGAGAGATGGAGGAAGGCATTGAACTCTGAATACAAAGTTCACGTGAACCCAGGAATTTAGGTTGCTATGAGCTGAGCTGATGTCATGGCATTTTAGCCTGGGCAACAGAGTGATACTCCGTCACAAAAAAAAAAAAAAAAAAAAAAAAAAATCTGTGTATCAATCTGCCTATCTGTCTGTCTATCTATTTATCTATTGAGAGACAAAGACAGAGAGATCTTTCTAACCCCCCTGCTCTAATTTCTGCCCCCTCTGATGGTTTCGTTATCTCCTCCTGAAAACAGGCATTCTCCATAAGACCAAGAAATAAAACCACTGGCACCTATTTTCACGAACCTTTTTTTTTTTTTTTTTTTAATTTATTGTTATTTTTTGAGACAGAGTCTTATTCTGTCCCCTGGGTAGAATGCCTTGGCATCATAGCTCACAGCAACCTTAACCCGTGGGCTCAAGCAATTGTCTTGCCTCAGCTTCCCAAGTAGCTAGGACTACAGTAATGCATCACAACACCTGGCTAGTTTTTCAATTTTTCTTAGAGATAGGGTATCATTCTTGCTCAGGCTAATCTCAAACTCCTGAGCTCAAGTTATCCACCTACCTTGGCTTCCCAGAATGTTAGGATTACAGGTATAAGCCACAGCACCCGGTTTATTTTCATGAACTTCTAATTCTGGTATTCAAAAGCAAGGCCTTCCTTGCTAGTTCCATCTATAACAACCCTGGTAAAAATAGTGTCACACAACTTACCTTACCAGAGAAGTATTCTCTTGTCCTGATTTGAGCTACATGTCTAAGGATATAATCTTTGTCCCTGGAAAAAGGGATAGGAGTTGGCCAATGATCTGGCCAGTGTACTTGGCAACTAAAAGCAATAGTTAGCACTTGCATTATGGAAAAGCTGAGTAAGATTCATAAAATCTTCCCAGCTCTGGGCACATATCCACAGCTTCAGAGCACCATCTGTGCTGCCTTATACTCTCAGGCAAGCCCTTAAAGAAAGAAAGAACAGGCATGTTGTCCAAATTCTTAAACACCAGCCCTAAGAAGGACACACAAATATTTATGAATGAAGGAATTAATAAAAATCCTGAATGCCTTGTTTCCCAGCCTTGGAACTTCTACAACAGCCACTTTGTTCACCTTGTTGCTTTTCTTTATTTAAAAAGGTCACCATGGCAGGAGGTACAGGTAATAGCAATGTGGTCTTATCTATCCTAAGTCTTGGCTCAAAACTAAGGGGAAAGATCCTGGTCCCCACCTATAGTCCCAACTACTTGGGAGGCCAAGGCAGGAGGATCCCTTGAACCCAGGAGGTTGAAGTTGCTGTGAGTTAGGTTGAAGCCACAGCGCTCTGGCATCAGCCACAGAATGAAACTGTCTCAAAAAGAAAAAAATATATATCTGTAGAGCAGGAATCTAAGACCTTGGATTTTTAAATGTGTTAATATGAGTATGTCAAGTCTAAACTGCCTATAGGGTCATTTGCATTCAACAACAACAAAAAAAAACAAACTTTTTTTCAAAGGGCAGAACAGTTTGATTCTTTAACAGTAATATAAATTCAGTTGTTAAAATATTACTTAACCATAGATTCCTAATTATCATTCAGGACAAATAACAATTATGCATTGTGATTAAATATGTATCAACTTAACTTTTATAAGTTCCATGTGGCTGTGATGCTTTGTTATAAAATCTTGTCAAGACTTTTTGTTACATGTTGCATAGTCATCTGCCCACAATTGTAAGAAAAATAAATTAAACCAAAAAGTGGAGAAAGTTTTGAGCAGTATCTTATCTTGAGGACCTCATTGTTCTCTAATGTTCCATTTACTTGTTTTTATCTCTCCAATTAGACTGCAAACTTTTTCTAATGTTTTACATTTGTGATAAGGCTATCCCAAGTTGAAAATGGATACTAAGACAATTTAGAACTTTTGATAGTGATAAGAAAAACAGTCCTTGAAACCAGTGGTTCTTAAGCCTATTCTGACCCAATACCCTCTCTTTAGAACAATACTTTGAAATGACAGTTCTATCATGCTGCAATGGAATTCTTTGATAACATAACCAAGAAATATATAATTTCACCATAAAAGCGAACCTAGTGCCCTAACTACAATACAGAGGAGAAATAAAAAAGAATTTATTTTTTAAAATAACATTTTATTGTTGTAAATATATGGAGACAGCTAAACAAGAAGACATATAAAGAGGGCAATTCTTGCACATACTTACAATGAATTGTTGGGAATTAAAAGATGTAAGAAAATATTCAGCTGAATATTGTTGATACTTCACATTTGAAATCACCACGAAAGGGACCATAAATGCATAATGATCAGAGTAAGTTATACTAGCAATTCAAACACCATGAATAGTGTGGATGTCAGTGACATGATTCTCCAAAATGGTGAACAACTCTTGGTAAGGTTTACAAGAAAAAAAAAAATACAGTTTTCTCCAAATTTTTCCAGTAGCTGCATTCCTAAAAAATTCCAAGCATATTAAAACCTTCTGAAAATACTTTTATTTATAGGTAAATGATGTTAGATTCAAGGCTCAGAAAGTTATAAACAGACTTTCCAACTCATGAATATGCAGTGAGACATCTAAAAGTAGTGTAAGGCCTGGAGCAGTTCTGTGTTTAATGAGACTGCTTCTTACAGTACAGGATATTGAACATGCCTCACTCCCAATCACTAAATGCCAGTAGTGCCACCCAATTATTGTGACATAAAAACACCTCACACAAATTCCAAGGACTATTTAGAAGAGGCTCCTTGAGAATTAATGCATTAAAATGTGCAATAAATTTCTACCTACTAAAAGGCAGAGAGTAATACCCCTCACATTGAGAAATTAAAAGTCCTGTGTGTAATGTAACCACAGCGTATCTTTTGCCAGATTTATATATGCAGCAGATTAAGTTTCCAATGAGATACATTTATATACAATATATTAATCCTAGTTGTGGTTGAGAGAGAGAGAGAGAGAAAAAGTGTGTATGTGTCTGAGCTTGTGCTGCTCAAATAAGAAGTGGGGAAGATAAAGCAAAAATTAGAAGTTTGCGCAGATAGGTTGGCACTTCACCAAGAGACAGGACAGCAGCTAGCTTGGTTGGGTTGACCTCAGTGATATAATGTAGTGCTATGGTCCCACACAAGGCATTCTGTTATTCAAGAAATGAAGGAGGAGGCCGGGTGCGGTGGCTCACACCTGTAATCCTAGCACTCTGTGGGGGATTGTCTGAGCTCACAGGTTGAAGACTAACCTAAGCAAGAGCGAGAAACCTGTCTCTAAAAAGAAAAATAGCTAGGCATTGTGGCCAGAACCTGTAGTCCCAGCTACTGAGGAGAGAGTTGCTTGAGCCCAAGAGTGGGAGGTTGCTGTGAACTATGATGCCACATCACTCTACTGAGGGTGACAAAGTGAGGCTCTGTCTAGAAAGAAAGAAAGAAAGAAAGAGAGAGAGAGAGAGAGAGAGAAAGAAAGAAAGAAAGAAGATCCTTTCCCAGGCCAATGGCGTTCAGTGTTTTCCCCACACTTTCCTTGAGGATTTTAATTGTTTCATGTCTTAGATTTAGTTCTTTTATGCAAGAAGAAAAAAAAAAAATCTTTTTATCACAAGGACACGTGTACTAGCCAGCAGATCTCAACCTGTGGGTCACGACCCCTTTGTAACAATGAAAATACATTGCAGCATTAAAAAGGTTGAGAACCACTGTTAGACTATTTATTGCAGCTCAATTTACAATCGCCAAAGTGTGGAAACCTAAATGGAAGGTTTAGTGGAAGCCTAAATGCCCACCAACTCAAGAATGGATTAACAAGCTGTGGTATTTGTATACCATGGAATGCTACCAGCCACTAAAAAAGAGACTTCACATCCTTTGTATTAACCTGGATGGAGGTGGAACACATTATTCGTAGTAAAGCATCACAAGAATGGAGAAATAAGAATTCTATGTACTCAATTCTCATATGAGGACAATTAAGGTCCTAGTACACAGTGGGGTTGGGGGATGGGGAGAGCTAAGAGAAGAAGGGAGGGGATGGTCAAGGGATATGGGTCACTTATTGGGGGTAGGACACAAATATAAGAGGGTCCTTATCTAACAAAAGCAATTATTGTAACCTGCTTCTGGGTACCCTCAATGAATTCCCAACAGTAAAATGAAAGAGAGAAAGAGAGAGAGACAGAGAGAGACAGAAAGAGAGAAAAGAAAGAAAGATAGATAGATCTGATAAGCAACTAGCAGTGTCCGCTACTTACATTTACCAAATACATTAAGTGTGGTTATCTTTGAGCAGTCAATTATAAGTGATTCTTATATCTTCTTGAGTTGCCAAAATTGTTTCCAACTGTGTTCTTTTTTTTTTTTTTTTAACTGGAAAAGAACATAATAAAGCTATTTTCATTTGGCAGAGAAAAACAGAAAGTTTAAAGATTTGTTTTTATAGGGTGTACCAAAATACCCCTGATGTTAAAATGTCTGCTTCAAATGGTCATGTCAAAATATTCTTACTGAATATATAACTTCGGGCACATACTCCCAGAACCTCAATTAACTTATCCATAAATTAAGGACATTATACTAACCACCAAAGTTATTGTAAAATTCAAATGAGATAATGTATATAAAATATTTAGTTTAGTACTCACTAAATAGTAGGCTTTTATTAGTAATACTTAGATACAGGGTAGATGTAAAATAGACCTTAAATTAACTTTATTGATTTTACTAAGCTGTCTTTGTTACATTAGCTTATTTCATCAAAGCATTTACTATGTAACAGGAACCATGTAAGTGTATTGACTATATTAAGTTACTTAAGCATCAAAATAATGTATGAAATAGGTAATATCATTTTTTATTTGCTTGACACAAAGTCTCACTCTGTTGCCCAGGTTACTAGGGCATCAGCTTAGTTCACAGCAACCTCAAACTCCTGAGTTCAAGCAATACTCTTGCCTCAGCCTTCTGAGTAGCTGGGACTACAGGTGCCCGCCCCAATGCCTGGCTAATTTTTCTTTTTTTCTTTTTTTTTTTTTTTACCATACAAAAGTATAAATTTATTTTCTACTAGAGAAAGGGAAGAGAGTGGGTAGAAGAGATGAAAAACCAGAGAGAGAAGAGAGCAGAGAGGAAAAGAGGAGTGAGAGAAAGAAAGAATGTCAGCCTGATTTTTCTTTTTTTTTTCTTGCAGCTCAGAAGTTTATTAATGATGGGGGTTGGGTCAGCTGGTGTTTACATGCTTGACCTCTGCAGCCCTGTATCCCGGCTGTAGTGAGGAAGATGGCTGGCTTCGCTGCTGGCCACAGGTGATATCATCGCAGGAACATGCTGAGCCCAGGTCTCCTGGGTCCCTGTTGCCATGGCTGGAGTCCAGCACTATCAGATAGGTTCCACTTCTGTTTCTTGTGCTTGAGCTAGAGTATCGACATTTTATAGGATCTCAGCATAGTATGGACCAAATACCTGCTGATTATGACGCATCAGCTTGAGAAACTTCCGGCCTAGTTCTGTCAACTCTCCTTCGATGTGATTAAGGCCTTCAGGGAAGTGTAGCAGACTCCTGCATGCCACGAACCAAACAGCATTTGAAAAACAAAAGGAGGCACTGATCAATGATACGATGAACATGGTTTTCTCTCTTGGTGATGCTCTGGAGTTGTCCTATAAGACATACTGTGTTCACTGCGTAGGGCAGTAAAGCCCAGGCCCTCAAAGCCACAATGAATTTCCTGAGACACCTGTTCACTCACATCCAACATAGCTTCTTCAGGCTTGGAGTTAAATTCCTCAGTCACAGCCTTGGTTATGCATTTCAGTTTATCCACAAATCCAGATAAGCTGAATAAAATTGAACCAGAGAAACTTCTAGCCACTAGTAAGACTGAGGGCAATATAGTCAAGTGACGCAAATGGGACCCCATTTCCTGGACCTGGATTCTTCCATCAGCAGAGTCTTAGGGAATTCTTCATTTTCAGGATCCCAGAAGAGGAGATTCAGGTAGCCCTGGTATAGCACCATTATGGGACTGGAAGGATCTGAATTCTTAGCTGCCTTGTTTGGAGATGTATAGGCCATGCTGGAGGAGCTGGGCATGTCAGGAGAATTCAGGCATGGTGTAATGAGGTCTGTGCCTGCTTTGGTTAGCCATTTCTTGGTGTAATCAAGGAGATTGGGTTGTTTGTCAAGGAGTTCCCGGAATTTAGCTCTTTCATACTTGGATGGAATACTCCTGCAGGTAGGGTCGAATGCTCTGGATGGTATAGTTCGCCATGTCCATTTTCATTAGGCCCAGAACATGGAAGATGCCCCTCAGTAACTGTACTGGATCTGTTATGCTCTGTAGTTTCTTTACTGCTTCATCTCGAACTGGTGCACATAG
>CAUYPK010106116.1:0-20869 GCA_963574355.1 Loris lydekkerianus
GAGCCCAGCTCAGTGGCTCATTTTGGGGTCCCGGACAATGCCCAAAGTTCTCCACACTCTTGCTCAAGCTCTCCCCAAGGCAGCTCAACTGAGTGCCAAGTCCAAGAACACCAAAACAGTTCACAGGTAAGGCCTTTCCGGTTTGCAGTCTCACTGCTGCTTGTACTCACGGTTGCCGGAGTGATTAGGTCCATCGAACACATGCAGCCACTTGCCAGTTTTCCACTGTTTTTGTATTCCTCCTGGGGTCCAGAAGTCCCTTGCTGGCTCCCTGTATCTTCAAAGGGATGATCATAGGCAGATCCCACCAGCCAGAGATGTCTGGAGTCTTGTCTCCCCAGACTCGCCGTGCCCAGTTACAGGGAAGCTGTTACTCAGCAGCCATCTTTAATCCAGTCTCCCCCTATTTTTTAACACCTATCTAAAACTACCATTTTTGTCATTTTACATTAATTGTGTATGTGATTAAATATCATTGGCCCTATCCTGGAAACTTAATATCTCCACTATTATTAATGCAAATAAAGATAAATCATGAAAAGACTAGACTCAAAAGACAGTTTAGAAAGCAGCAGTGGGGCAGCATCTGTGGCTCAGTGAGTAGGGTGCCAGCCCCATATGCCGAGGTTGGCAGGTTCAAGCCCTGCCTTGGCCAAACTGCAACAAAAAAATAGCTGGGCATTGTGGCGGGCACCTGTAGTCCCAGATACTCAGGAGGCTGAGGCAAGAGAATCGCCTAGGCCCAGGAGTTGGAGGTTGCTGTGAGCTGT
This sequence comes from Loris lydekkerianus, assembly GCA_963574355.1. NCBI lineage: Eukaryota > Metazoa > Chordata > Mammalia > Primates > Lorisidae > Loris > Loris lydekkerianus. The sequence continues at coordinate 771 of CAUYPK010106116.1, forward strand.
GTGACGCCACAGCACTTTACCGAGGGCAATAAAGTGAGATTCTGTCTCTCCAAAAAAAACCAAGCAAACAAAAAAAAGAAAGCATTAGTGGGTATGAGTGCTGCTTGCCCTTGCATCTCCGCAAGTTAATCTTTCTCAATTCGCATTTCCTATGTATAAAATAAGGATACTAATAATACCTGTTATAGAACTATTTTAAGGACTAAAGGAGATTGTGTATGTCAAGTGCTTAGCTTTATGCTGAGAGATGGACTCTGACTAATCTTTTTGTTTTAAAAGTGAAGAAACTAAACCCTGACATGCTGCTAATGAGATATGTTTGCACAGTAGAAGTCTGTATGTAAGTGCTTGGTTTTAGAATGAAATCACTCTATTTCTTAACATTTATCCAGAATTACCTTATGGTAGCAAAAAGAAAGAATAAATTATGATTTAACTTCCAGGTAAATTTACTCCTACCTTTCGCTAACTGTAATTATGGTACTATTTAACGTATTCAGCATTTCTGTATTTTGGAAATGTTACACACAATAAGCATATGTTCAAGTTATTTGATTGTGTAACTTTAATGCAGAATATCTAATACTTGGAAAAGATATTCTATAAACCATTTGGTAAGATGGTCAGTATATAAGAACAGAAAATAGGCCTTTATATAAAATGCATGTGTTGTACATTTGGATTTATAGTGACATTAGACCAGGTTAATACCGTAAAAATATTCCAAAGAAAACATCAGTAATCACATCAAATGCATTACTAATATTATGCCTAGTTTTCTTTGAACATTAAGTGTTATTCTGACTTGAATTAATTATATACAAAACACACAGGTCAGTCTGTTATTCAAGTTAATGATTCTGGCATTTGGAACAAAAATTGGGAGACTTTCATTTTGTGTCTCCATTAAGCACCTTAGTCACAATAGTCACATGACAGCATGAGGTACATGAACTAAAAAAACTTTAAACCCTCTAGCAGACTGAATGGGCTCCTCTTTTGGCCACAGGGGACCCCAGTAATGCCTTAAAGTTATTAACACATTGCTGCCCAGTAGCATGGATAGTTTCTGCATAAAATTGCTGGTAAACAACATGTTAAGTTCTGAGGAGAAGGGAAGTCAGACATACCTTGTCGTGTTCCCTCCCATTTAGAGTTAATTCTTTGTAACAGAAAGATATTAAATCATTAACAGGCCTAAAGCCATATAAGACAAAGCTTTAACCATACTTGCAGGTCATCAATTTATTTTATTTAACAGATCACTTGAGCCCTATATTGTATGACTTGTCTCTGACTAACAGACATCTTTATCTTAAGTTGAAACATTCCAGGCCTTCAGGCATAGCTTTATTTCTTTAACCAGTTAAACGTCAAAGAATCTTTAAACCCACTTATAACCTGTAAGCTCTCTCTAGGCTCCCTAGAAGCCCCCCAAGATATTTTGCCTTTTCTGGCCAAGCCAATGTATATTCTTCTCATATTGACCTAAGATCTTATGCTTAATTTCTGTCTCCATGAATATATAAACCCAAAGCATAACTCAGCTAATGTGACACATTTTCCTAGAACCTCTTGAGGCCATGTGTGCTGGGGCCAGTCATACACATTTGGCCCAGAATAAACCTCTTTAAATTATTTTCTAGACTTTGGAGTTATTTCTATTAACTGGTATAATCTCTAGATGTATAGAGATCATGTTTAGGAAGCCAATCTCCTAAGTAGTTTATGTATTAGAGAGTTTATCTGCATGGCAGGAAGGAAGGACACAGTCAGCCTAAGGCCTTGGATATCACCGTAGTAAAGGGCTTGGTGTGGTAGCTGAACAGAGGACAGTCCTTGTCTATACCAGAGCTGGCGGGCCCCTTATTAGGGCTAGCTGCATCACCTTCACCCTGAGAGAGCTGACACTTGCCGAATACCTACTGTGTACCAGGTATGTGCAAATACAGTGTACTGCCCATAACATTTCTTAGGAAGGAAACAGACTTACAGAAGTTGAGCAGCTAGCCTAAGTTTTACCTGGCTTTTGTGCTTTCATCAATGAGGACTATGTACTTGAACTTGTGGGCATAGTAGACCACTTAACAACCAATAAAATGTTGAGTGGGTCAGTTGGGGTTGGAGACCTTGCTCTGGGAACTTTCCCCTAGCTGATACTTTTTTATTTAATTCTGAACATCCCTAACCAAGGGCTTCTAGAGTTAAGAGTTTGGTGTTCCTTATCATAGTTCAGTTCTGACCACTCTATCACCACTTTCCCTTCTCCATGACCTCCACCCCCACATACATTATCTATATATTAAGTGACACATGGCTTTTCATTGCTTGAAGCATAGCCATAGTCTTTGTGGTCCCATTTTGCAAACAGTTAAATTATATTTATGGTAATAGAGATACTAATATATATATATTATATATATATAATATATATATATAATATATATATATATAATTGCATATGTCTATTAAAAGGAAATGAGTTTTAAAGTGTTAGAGAAGCCTCAAGTTCCTGACTCATGGCAGAAATTTATTCTTCACTAACAAAGCTGCTTCTTCCCTACCACTTTTGTATTATAATGAAACACTTCAGACTCCAGTCTCTGACACTTGTTTTAAGCAAAGATAAAATAACTTCATTGTGAGTATTTTGTTGATCTCTTGACATCTTCCTTTCTTTTCATTAGTTCCCTTCTAACTGAAGTAAATGCCTATAGGCCAGCTTTGAGTTTAGGGGCCATTTACCATTTTCCCTGGGGTATTAGGGAAGTAATGGTGCTATATTAAAGCTGGGCAGGGCTAGTGGTAATATGCCTCTGGCAAGGAAGGAGAGGCTCAGATTCTGTAGTCACTGAGAATCCCACCGGATGTGTTTACAATAAGTGGTCCTCCTAAAGTAGGACAATGCAGTTCTGACATTAACCATTGGGAGTTAGTAAAGACCCCACAGGTTAATGGCATAGTCTCCAACAAGATTGATCTCACTTCAGATGTCAGCTGCAAGTTCAGGGGTACCTAGGCCACTTACACTTCCGATCAACTGGCTACAATTCTACGGGGTTCCCACAACCCATCTCAGGTTTAATAAATCTCTAGGACAACTTACAGGACTTTTTACTATAAAGGATACAAAACCACATAGGGTGGATTCTGAGAAGGTCTCAAATGCAGAGCTTCTACCTACGCTCCCAGTGGAGTCTGCCCTCCCAGACACCCTCCCACCATCCTTGTGTCCCACTAATGATTCACCAACTAAAAAGTTCCACCGAGTTTCAGTGTTCTTATTGGGATTTCATTATGGTTTCATTATGTAGGTATAAGTTCTTAAATAATAATGTAGTTGAACTCGGTCTTCAATACCTTCCTCTCCCCACAGGTAGGGTTGCTAGCCTCAAAGCTCCAATCCTCTAATCACATGATTATTCCCCTATCCTGAATCATCTAATTAACATGAACAATCAGTGCTTACCATGAATAGCGGTTATTCTCATATCACTACTGAAATTCCAAAGATTGGGAGGTTCTCTCATCAGAATCCATGATGATGACCAAATTATATAATATACAACTCATCTCATCTTAAAGGTATGAGGAATGCATGGTTTTTAGGTAGCTTGGCCACATAAGCCAGCCTAGCATACTATAGAGCATAAACACCACACAGAAGAGGGGATAGAGGAGGTCTATTTCCTGTCACTTTAAGTCGATTCTTTTTCATAGCCATTACCCAGTGATCACCACATCTCTTACCTGGTGCTGTTTGCTTTATTTGAGTTTTCCTTTTCTCTGGAAGCTCTCTTTTCTGAGTCAGGTTTTCAATTCTTCCAGGGAATTGGGTCCATCTCTTCATACCAGAGTGAGTGGTTCTTTCTCATGGAATCATAGATTCTCACTGCGATGTGTAAACCCTCTTCTGTATAGCATCCTAAATGTTTTACTAGGATTGCTGCTGGAATTGTTCTTCATATTATTGGCTGCCCTTTTATAACTCTGTGTCATTTCTTTTTTAAAATATCTTTTAACCTATCTGACGTTTAAAAAATGTTCTTTAAAACGAAGTGCAAGGGCGACTTCTGCTTTTCTTTACTTCTCTGATCACCTCCCTAGTCCACGCTACATCTCTCACCGGAGTTTTGAAGCAGCCTCTTTACTGATTTTTTTTTTTTTTTTGGAGGGGGGGGTGTACTTATACTCTTTTGCCTCTCCAGCCTCTTTGTGCAGAAGAGTCAACACAGTCCCTTTGTATTAGATTTTGCCATTCTTTTACTTCAGAACCAATCCTTCCTTCTTCCCCCAACTACTTACTCTGGCTTCTAGGCACACTTGTAATAAAATTTAAAAATCCCTATTTTTAACCATGGCCCATAGGGTTCCCTGCCTGCCTTTGCCTTTAGTCCTGTGTCTCCCTCCTACCCACGTTTGAGTAGTTCTTCCTCTTTGACTATGCCTAAATATGTAATGTTACCTCCATAGAGAGTTGTCCCTGCACCCCCCATCCCCTCTGTCCCATGTTCCAGTAGTCATTTTTCTATCTGGTCAACTTGCTTTATATCCTTTGAGTACTTCTTACTATCTGAAATTATTGGATTTGTTTAATTTTCTTATTTGTTTGGCCCCTACCCCATACTCCAATGGAATGTAAATGAAGTGAGAATATAGTAGGCACTCACTGGCGATTAGATTAATGAACCTCTTGGTTCCCAAAGTTAGTAAACATTTGAGTCACCCAAGTGCTCAACATTTAGATTCTTGGGCTGACATCCACAAAGATTCTTATACAGTGATTTGAGGACAATTGGAGAAATGCAGAGTTCTCCATTATGGCAACAGCGGTATTAGTGAACTTTACCTTATTTTAGAGTATTTGTTATATTTATGCAAAAGATTGATGTAATGCATAATAATGTATATGTGAGGATGAATTGTGAAATCTTTTAGAATGCGGAAATTATGGGAAAATTTTGGAGAATGAAGTGGTGACTCACACCTGTAATTCTAGCACTTTGGGAGAGAAAAATTATAACAAGATTCTTGTAACAAATAGGTATAGAGTGCCTAATATGTCCTGGTCTCTGTTCTGGGACTTAGGGATAGAATAGTGAATAAGACAAAAATCCCTACCCACATGAACATGATCTTCTAGGGAGAGAGATATAATCAAAATAAATATGTATTTTGTATAATATAATTTAAATTGAACTGAGGTGATACGTAAAAAAAGTTATACATTTTATCAGCATTTGAAATGAAAGCTGAGCAAAAGCTGTTACTTCTGTAGCATTTTAATACTTTGTGGAAATAAATTTGGAGCTAATTTGTTGGCTCTTGCTAACTTGGTTTTTGGAAGTCCCATGTATTGCTTTAAAAGAAATACGTTCTCCCTAGACCAAATAAAATAGTATAAAAAGGTCTATGCTCTAATTGGAGGTGGCGTCAAATGTATTTATGGTTCCTGATTAGTATTAGGGATAACACCCACTCAAAAATGGAACTATTTTGCTTGATGGAGTGCCTATAATCCAGCATTTTGGGAGGCAAAGGCAGGAGGATCACTTGAGACCGGAGTTCAAGGTTACAGTAAGCTGTGATTGTCCCACTGCACTTCAGCCTGGGTGACAGAGTGAGACCCTGTCTCAAAAGCAAAACAAAAAAGAAATGGAATTGTTTTTTGATGCCTTCTGTGTATATCATATTGTAGAAATACACGATTTGTTTTGAGAATAAAAACCACATTCTATTGAGGTTTTATTAATGGAAGCAAATTCCTCTTACCACTCTAGTCCCTCTAAGTGTACATAGTATCAGTGAGTCTTTGTGGTCTTAGTAATCTATTGGATCCTTTTTAAATGACTCTTGTGATTGTACTTAAAAGCAAATAGCAGAATACTAAGCATGAGTCCTCTCTTAACTATTGTTTTCTGAGGGTCTGGCTAGGACCTCTGACTGCCCTATACCAAAGTTGTTAGTAGAATCCAGTAACTCCCCACATGGTATTGAAATTACACTTCTTAAGTGAAGGTTGTGTAGACGTTTTGTGTCCTCAAGGCCAGTGAGTGGGGGGAGCAGGAGCTGAAGGCCAGTGTTGTGAGCTGGATGACTCTTCACTTTACCATTTTCTTCTGATCTGGAGTATAACATAGCACTGAGGACTTTTCATCTGTTTATAAAATGGCAAGGCTGTGCTTCAAGTTTATGATAATACCTTCTAAGACTTGACTCTCTAGCTAATGATTTCTTTATGTTGCTCTTCAATTTAAAGTGTATTAAAGTGAAAAACTTATTTGCTGTCAGAAATATTAACCTTTTTGTCAATAATGCAACACCCATGTGGCATTTTTAAATGCTTTATGCCTTGTCCACCTCCTTTGGCTGTGAGCAGCTTAATAACTAAAGAGCAACGAATTTTACCTATGATTTTGCTCTCTTCCACGTCCTTCTTCAGTTTTATGAATTGTGAGAATGAAATAGGGAAAATGCCATTCATGAAATCCTCCCTGTAAAAATCACATATCATTTATCCCTACAGCCTTAGTCATTGTAGAAAAATATGCCTCTTAGTATAATGAATTTGCTACAATAAGATCATATCTCATTTACTGCTTTGTGAATTAAGAACCAAAAAGTGAATGTAAGTGGCATGCTTTTGAGCTGTAATATCATTATTTGTTGCCTCCCTTTGCGTCCGCCACCCCCACTATTTGCCATTATCTGGGACTTCATAGGATATGGCTTTATTGGTTTGAAATGTTAACTGCAAATTAAATGATCTGCATTATAATTTTTGTTCTATGACATCTTTGGTATTTTCTCAGTGCTTCTGTTTGATACTAGGCTGAAATTCTGGCAAAAAGCAAATTAAATGAAGATTCACTAGGACTGTAGGATGTTTTCAGACAAAAAGTCAGATGGGGGGAATGCTGACCTTAGATTCCTAAAGAATTCTAAGCATATTGAGCTTTTTAACATTTTTGAGAGTCTGTTTGTTCAGATGCATGAGACTGTGTGAGATAAAATTATCTTGCACGTGCTATTTTTTTTAACACCTTAACCCCAGATAAGCTAGCTAGCTTGTTTTCTCTCTTTTTCTTCTTTCTCTCTTTTTCTTCTTTCTTTGAGGTAGAGTTCCTGTCACCTAGGCTGGAATGCAGTAGACTCATCATAGCTCACTGCAACTTCAAAAACCTGGGTTCAAGTGATCCTCTTGCCTCAGTCTTTTCTGTTTTTAGTAGAGACTGGGTTTTCACTCTGCTCAGGCTGGTGTCGAACTCCTGAGCTCAAGTTTTCCTCCTCCCTCAGCCTCCCAGAGTGCCAGGATTATGGGCATGAGCTACTATGCCTGCCTTAATTTTTTTAGTTTTTGTAGTGACAGGGGCTTGCTCTTGTTCAGGCTGCTCTCAAACTTCTGACCTCAAGTGATCATCTTGCCTTGGCCTCCCAAAGTGCTAGTCACTTTTTGGTTCTTAATTCACAAGGCAGTGAATGAGATATGATCTTATTGATTTGACTGCTTTTTTTTGTTTGTCTGTTTGAGTTTCACTTTGTCACCCTTAGTAGAGTACTGTGGCATTGTTGCTCACAGCAACCTCAAACTCTTGGGCTCAAGTGATTCTCTTGTCTCAGCCTGTAGGTGGGACTACAGGCGCCCGCTACCGCACCTCCCACAACACCCAGCTATTTTTAGAGACAGGGTCTTGCTCTTGCTCAGGCTGGTCTTGAACCTGTGAGCTTAGGCAATCCACACGTTTCGGGTCTCCCAGAGTGCTAAGCTTATAGGCATGAGCCATGGTGCCTGGCTCCAGATAAGCTTTTTTGATTGAATTTAAACACCTAGTCAAATTTTGGAATGATCAAACAAAGACATTTGGATGACCCTTATTCTCTTAAGGGGCATGAAGATTCTTCTTTTCTTTTGAGCATTAGTAAGCGTGATTAAGGAAGCACTGTGCCCAACCTTTTTGCAGTTCCAGAAAACAGGAATAGGCTTTCCTGTTTCCTCATCTGTGGAACTAATGGACTAATGGATAGACGGGTACCTTTTCTATCTTTACTGATATGATTGGGTAAAATAGAAATAGATAATTTTCAGAGTGGTCCCTATAGTAGTACCACGTGAATGGAAATGATTACAAGATCATCCGAATGGTGATTACAAGTGAAGCCCTTTTAAAAATATATCAAATAGTCACGCTGTTTAAAAATCTTTTATCCTATTTCAATAAATTCACGATTTCTAACCCTGTCTTTTATCTATTATTAGTGATGCTTAAATTTATTTTCTGCCTCTTCCTAAAAAAAGTATTTTATGTAGTAGTATATATTTTAACAATGTAGCTTAAATTGTCTGAGGTGACGTGAAAAAAAGATCCAAGTTATATTTTTGTTCAAAATAAGCTAAATCAATCTAATGTGAGTTCATTTTTATCATTGCATTTTATTCTCTCTCATTCCTCTGTCCCTTCTTTATTTCTAACTCTCCTTCCCTATTTTGGATTGGTCTAGGCCCCATCTCCTCTTATTTATTTGGAAGTTGCACACTTGTCTGTTTTATCAGTAGAAACTGGCTATTTTAGCCTGCATGTTTCACTCACAGGTTGAGGCTAATCAGTATCATTTCCTCTTAACTGAAACAATATAAGAATCATAGATGCTTTAATTTCAGTAACTCTTCAACTTAAATATATATATTTTTTAAAATACATTTTTATTATTTATTTATTCATTTATTGCAGTTTTGGCCGGGGCTGGTTTGAACCCGCCACCTCCGGCATATGGGTCCAGCGTCCTACTCCTTTGAGCCACAGGCGTCACCCTTCAACTTAAATATTTTTATTGTCCAGTATTTTAGTTCTTCTAATTTTTAGCCCCATGAGTTAAACAATACTCTAATTGTTCAATTTTTTAGACTTTGCTTAAATTTGCGCACCTGATATATTTGCTTCCCATTTCTTACTGTGAATTAAGCCGCCTTCTGGGATCACTCCCCTTCTTCTGGACCATATATTCTCTAGAAACTTCTTTAGTTGAGGGGAAGGAGAGATCTGTTAGGAGTAAATACTCCTGGCTTTTTTTTTTTTTTTTTTTTTTTTTTTTAATATCCTTATTTCGCCCTAATTCTTTTTTTTCTTTCTTTTCTTTTGGAGACAGAATCTCAAGCTGTTGCCCTGGATAGAGTGCTGTGGCATCACTGCTCACTGCAACCTCAAACTCTTGGGCTTAAGCCTCTTTCCTTAGCCTCCCAAGTAGCTGGGACTACAGGTGCCTGCCACAATGCCCAGCTATTTTTTGGTTATAGTTGTCATTGTTGTTTGGCAGCCCAGGCTGGATTCGAACCTGCCAGCTCCAGTATATGAGGCCGGTGCCTTAGCTGCTTGAACTACAGGTGCCAAGCCTCACCCTAATTCTTGAAAAAATAAGTTTATTAGGTGTATAGTTTTGGGATGACCCCATCAGTTACTCAAAGATATTATTTTCTTATCTCTGGCTTCCATTGTTGCTATGAGAAGTCCACAGTCAATTTTACACTCCTTTCTTTATAGATAATTTGTATTTACTTTCTGGTTATTTAAAAAGTCTTCTTGTTTTTATTGTCTCATAGCTTCATTACAGTTTATCTAAGTGTGCATTTCTTTTTATTTACCCTGTTTGAAATTTTTCTTCTCAAGCCTATAAATTACATTTCATCTAGTCTATAAAAATTTTTGCCATTATCTTTTTCAATTTTATCATTCCTCCCATTCTCTGTTGTTTCCTTCTGAAATTCCTAGTAGTTCACTGAGAGACTTTCACAATCCATCTTGCATCTTAACTTCTTTTACAGCTTCCACATGTTCCATATCACAAAAAAAATTTTTGTTTTTAGTAATTTTTTCATTTCGACTTTTCCCATTACTAATTCTCTTTTCAGCAGTATTTAGTCAATATTATAAATTTCTAGAAGTGGTAGAAAGTGTTGGGTTTTCCTTAAAATTCTATTTTGATTCTTTTCATATGTGACTAGTCATTTTTAGAGTGCCTTTTTCCTTATCTATATACTCTCATTTTTATTAATAAAATGATCCAGTTTTGATCATTTGAGTAGCTGCATTCATTATGGATATGACTATATGGGTGTTTGTTTTGCTTATTCTTGCCCAAGATGGTTTATTTTCTTGTATCCTTTCTGTGTTTTTCATTATGAGTCCATATTCCTGGCATTTTGTATGGGAATTCTTTGAGGCCTAGGTTTAGATTATCTTCCATCAGGGAAAATTTCAATTTATGTTTGCTTCTGCAAGTTGCTTAGGGGTACTAAAATACATGACCTTCTAAACCCTAAAAGATTTTCAGGTCTACATATAAATAACATAATTTCTATATTTGTACTCTTGTAGAGGGCCAGCTTTGCAAAGGTAGAATTTGGGGTAGGGTGTAGCAGTTTTCCTTTCCTCCTTGAGTGAATGCTAAGATTGCCAAGTATCCTACTCTTTTCCTCTTCATGGTCACTTTTTCTTTAACTGAATCTTTTATTGGAGTTAACTTTTGGCTGTCTAGCTCTGTGCCTAAGGTGTCTACCTTGTGAAAGCCTTGGCATTGGCTGGTTAAAAACCAAAGTTCTGATCATGGAATGTTATTTTTCCTCAAATCCCCCACGAAAGTGAACACTATTTTCAGTTTTAGATTACCTCTCTGAATTTGTCGTTTTTCTTTTCTAGCTTCTGAAAATTTTTCTCAATTTCTCACTTGAATAGCTTTTAGCAGTCACATACTAATGGGGGTGCAGGTCACAAACATGTGAAAACAGAAGGATCCTGGATTACCCCCCCACCCCCAATTGGTATGTGGCTATTAAAACATGCCTAGCATTATTAAGGTATATAATTTACATATCATAAAATTCACCCATTTTGAGTGTACAATTAAAGGATTTTTAGTAAGCTTACAGAACTGTGTAGCCATCACCTCAATCCGGTTTTGGGATTTGTGACTTTTCTATCATCTATGCATAATTTGTTTTTTCAGTAAGATAATCTTGTTCCTACTAGTAAGATTGCCAACACCTTTCCTTGGAAATTGGAAAATAGAAGCTTAACCTCTGTTCCATCATCATTTCCTCTTTAGGTTTGGGAGTAATTGTTAAAAACTTCTTGAGCAACTCTGAAATTTATACCATTTGCATTTGGGACTTTATGTGCAGGACAAGTTTGAAAACATTCTTTTTTTTTTTTTTTTTTAACTTTTAGTAGTTAAGATCATTAAAGAAGAAAACTCAGGTGGTAGCTTGACACAAAGGCAGGTGGAAAGAGATGTATGTTTTAAGCTTCACCCCTCTGGCATGCTACCTATATTATGGTGTCACTATTTGGACTTAAAAGTCTGTCCCAAAGCTCTTCTCACTTGTTTCTCTCTACAACAGGTATAAGGTATGAAAACAGGTCATTAATTTATTATGAAGAATACAACCTTAATCTTGTCTTCCTACAAAGTTTGGATAAGGGGCAATTGTATAACTGAGCCAGACATGAAACCAGGAGCAGTTATTGAAGGAAATAAACAACTTTGACTTACGCAAATCATCAACCCATTGTGTAAGAGAGGAAACTAGTCAATAGGGGGATATTTTTCCAAGATAACACTTTGTGTAATACATCTTAAATTTATTAACTTAACAGAGACAAGGTCTGGCTCTATTGCCCAGGCTATAGTGCAATGGTGTGATTATAGCTCACTATAATTTATAATTCCTTGACTCCAACCATCCTCCTGCCTCAACCTCCCAAGTAGCTGAAGGGTCTTGCTATAGTGCCCAGTCCGGTCTCAAACTCCAGGCCTCAAGCAGTACTCTTGTCTCAGTCCCCTAAAGTGCTGGGATTATAGCTACCACCTGGCCTGTTTAATACATTTTATTTAAATAAAGATCATTAATTCATTGTGGCATAAAGGTAGAGCTTTCCTAAATGACTGAAAAGTTGTCTTTCCTGTCATGTACAGATGTCATATTTTTTGATTTGACATAGACTGTCAGTAGTTTAGCTAGTAGTTTAGCTACTGCTGAGGAAAACAGAGGTTTGCAAGTTTTCTGAAATCTTCTACATACAAAAGACATGCACAGATATTACAAAAGCTGGCTTTTCAAAGCTGGTGGTCATAATGTCGTTTGTAGCCCACCTCTTAGATTAACAGGAACCAGAGACATTTTAGTGGCTAATGCACAAGTAACTGTGGTAGCAAAGATGTATTAATGATTCGTTCTCATAACACCTAGAGATGTTCCCCATTACTCAGTTCTGCTGGGTTCTCTGTGGAAGTTAGCTGCAGCAAGTATTTTTCATTCAAACTTCAAAATCTTCCTTAGTATCAGTATTAACTACTATCCCAGGTTACTAGAGCCCAACATTTTCCACAGAAAGAGGCATTTGGGAAGCTCCTCCTCTTACCCTCTCCTTTCACTATTGTCAGGCCTGGCACTAGCATGTAAGGTTAGCTTTTCAGAGAACTGTGGCCAAGATGTTACATTTGCACATTTGTCAATTGTTAGAAATGAGTAGCCCTGTCCCTGGGGGGTGAATCTGGAAGCTCATTCATCCAGAGAAGAGTGTCAGTGACCTGTTTCCTCCTTGCAGGCCTCCTGAAACAGGCAGTGTGCTCTTACAGAACATTACTGCTTCATCAGTACATCATCCAAGTGCTTTTGAAAATAATGAGCAAGACTTCCACAACTTTTATTTTGTTAGGATGCATATCAGGAAACAGAAAAGATGGTTTAAAGAAGTCAGCTGTTTCAGCTTTAGCCACACACCACTGTCACCCTCAGATATGATTTGTAGTAGAGAATACTTTTATAATCTTTTGCCTTTTAAATCTTTTTTTTTTTTTTTTTTTTTGAGTTTGGGGGATTAATAAAATTGAGAGAATATAAATTGACATGAGGTTGTAGTTGTAATTGAGTAATGACTGTCTTGAATCAAACCTTTGGCTGGCCTCCATAAATGATGGGAGTGGGTGGGGTAGAGGGCATTAGTACACTCTCCTCACTGAGGATTTTTGTCAAACTGTTGATTAATTCAGTGGTCAGCATCAATTTTTGTATTTGCTTTCAGAATGCTGCTTTAAGGCAGTGAAGCAATAGGGGCTGTAGATTACTATTCACGAACATATCTAATATAACCTTTCTCTTTCCATGTAGTCTAACAAAATGTACATTTGGTATTTTGTTTTTTTTGTTTGTTTTTTTTAAAGTCTTATGCTTTACAAAATTCAGCTTAGGCCCTATTTTGCAGTGATTTTTTTTTTAAACAAATAGAAATTTACAGCTGTGTCTGTAGATTGTCATCCTAAACAGAAATGAATCTTTGCTCGGGTCCAGTTGACAGCAAAATGTGGAATTAGAAGCTTCAGGGAGTATAAACGTTAGTGATTTTGAAGGCTCCATAAACATTAGAGATCTGACTTTTCTATTTCTTTAAATTTTTATGTTTAAATTGCATGTTCCTTCCTTTGTTTCTCCTTGTGATTAGGCATTGCAGGATTCTGATAGTTAGCAGTCTTAGCAAAAACTGATAATCCTTAACACTACAAACAACCGCTGTCATAGTGTATAATTTTTCTTGTGCTTTTATGTGCTTATGTTGGGTAGAGGAGTAGAAATCAAAGGTTATTGTTATCGCCCTTGTTTACTCTGGCATTTAAATTCCCAGAAAGTGCCTCTGATATTCAACTTTCTATGCCTTTATCATTCATAACTCAGTTTGCAACTTGGGTAAAGATGTGTCCCAGCATCACGTATTCAGCTGGGTGCTGGTATTGCTAATGGAGTGGGCAAGCCTGATCATTTAGAAACATGGATAGCCTTAGCAGTCTCTCCTCAGCCACATTGTTAGCACAGGCTGAGCCTCAGGAAAGGATGTATGACACAACGTGGAAAGATTACATGGTTACATGGGCTGTATCATTGAGATGATTGGATGAGAAGGTAAAGATTTTAGTTCAAATTAAGTAGCATTGGCCAGGAAAGAGTCCAGCTGTCAGTGTTTTTGAGAACTTAGTTGAAGGACAGTTTGCTCTTAACTATGGAACATTATCTGTTTCTTTTTCCATTTTTGATGAGGATGGCCTTGAATCCATCTTGACGTTGTCTTCATGCCAAATTTTATTTTAGAAAAAGCCTTGTATTCAAATAAAGCTCATCTTGACTTACGTGAAGCATCCATTCACCTGTCAAATGAGAATAGCAAGTTAGAATTTTTATTTTCTTCCTTGAAGAATAGCTACAGAACATTTTTGAGGATAAAAAAGTTATCTCCTGAGGCCTTTGGTTCCTTAGCTTTTTTTGCAGTATTGCCCACATCAGAAGAACCTCTTTTTAAGGCATAATAGAGGCCATGCAAAGCCTGACTTACAGGCCCTGGGATCTTTGAAGGTTCTGCCTCCACCCTGCAATGGCGATGTGCATTATGAGTCTGTATACCTTGTTCATTATAGAGTTTAAAAAGGTGTCTTCATAAGCAGATGATCAGTCTGTGAGAAATGGAGTATCATTCGTGCTTTTGTCATCTGTTCTGGAATGGTTGGGTAGGGGTAGGTATGTGTTTATTTTCTGTAGCAGTCAAAAGAGAAAAATATTTATTTATTTATTTATTTTGCACTTTTTGGCTGGGGCTGGGTTTGAACCCACCACCTCCAGCATATGGGGCCAGCGCCCTACTCCTTTGAGCCACAGGTGCCGCCTCAGAGAAAAATATTTAAAGATCTTTTTATGTTTATAGGTTGCCAACTTGGCCTGTTCCATCTCAAACAATGAAGAAGGCGTAAAGCTTGTTCGAATGTCTGCAAGCCAGTTAGAAGCCCTCTGTCCTCAGGTAAAGTACAACTGGTAATGGTTACGCTATCACCAAATTGAATCTTGATTAGAGGTAATTTGTTTTTAGGATTTTAGATAAAAGTCTTAGGGACAAATTACTGACACAGAATCCACATAGTTTGGAAAAATTTATGTTTAACATTAAGTGACATTTCCTTAAGGGATTACATGTTACTTCCTCCCTGCCCTACATAAAAAATGCATAGTACTCTCCATTGCTAGAAAAGGGGAGAAGGCAGTGACCATTATTGCCCAGTCTATACCATTCTTGAGGGAGGGCTATTTGCAACATCTGGCAGTCCTGGAACCATAATGGTTACCCTACATCCTGAAAAATATGACAGCCATTCACCTACATTCCATAAGCTTTTTTTTTTTTTTTTGAGACAGAGTCTCACTATGTCGCCCTCAGTAGAGTGCTGTAGCGTCACAGCAACCTCAAACTCTTGGGCTTAAGTGATTCTCTTGCCTCAGCCTCCCAAGTAGCTGGGACTATAGGTGCCTGCCACAACACCCAGCTATTTTTTTTTTTTGTTGCAGTTGTCATTGTTGTTTAGCTGGCCCAGGCCAGTTTTGAACCTGCCAGGCTCTGTGTATGTGGCTGGTGCCATAACCACTTTGCTATGGGTGCCGAGCCTCATGTAAAATTTTTTACTCAGCAAGTAATTATTGAGAGTTCACTGTATGCTAGGCCTACTTTGGCGTATGGAGCTGGCACTGTAACCACTGTGCTACGAGTGCTGAGCCCCTACACTCTGCTTTAATGGCTAGTATTTGGGTCTCTGTGTTGGAAGGAATTAGATTCAAGACCTAGGCCCTTTACTCTGCAGTGTAATAAAACAGCCTTATGGTACAGATGTTAATAACTTAATTCAGCCAGCACTGAGGTAAAAGCTCAAAAGCTTTTCTCCACTTATAATGGCCTATTGGGGCCAGGTATAGTGATTCATGCCTTATAATCCCAGCACTCCAGGAGGCCAAGGCAGGAGGATCACTTAGGACCAAGAGTTTGAGACTAGCCTGGGCAAGACCCCATCTCTACCAAAAAAAAAAAAAAAAAAAGAAAGAAAGAAAGAAAAGTAAAGAAAATTAGCTGGGTATGGTGGCACATGCCTCTGTCACCCAGGCTAGAGTGTAGTGGCCCAATCACAACTTATTACAGCTTCTAAGTCCCAAGCTCAAGTACTCTTCCTGCTTTAGCCTCCTGAGTACCTAGACTACCACCATACCCTGATAATTTTAAACATTTTTTTGTACAGCTAGAGTCTCACCATGTCAACTCCTGGCCTCAAGTGATCCTCCCACCTAAGCCTCCCAAAGCACTGGGATTAATGGGCATGACCACTGTACCCAGCCCATTTTCCCAGCTTTAATCAAGTAATGAAATCTGCTAGTCATTGATAGCTATATAGATAGTAAGTGAAAAGGATTTAGCCATCATCTTCAGAAAGTTCATGGATAACCAAGTTGTACAAAACGTGGATTTCTAAAGATTTGGCATTCTCTGCTCAAGTTTGCCATTTTAGCCTATCAGCACTTTGTTTTTAATGTCTGTGGTTCTCCTTTGGTTTTGGAATGCTTGAAAAGCAATAACGCTTCACATATCTGTAGAAACAGATGGTAACATACACTTATCACACCTACCAAGAGTATTTATATAAATGATCTTAAAGCCCAGGAAGAAAAATCACATGGAGAGTCTAGTAGATTATAATAAAAATGATGGTGTGCAAAAATCATGTGTGGCTAGGCTATGTCTCCTGGGTTTGGGTTTGCCATCAGAAAGCATCATTGTACCTTCTCCTTTGCAGTTTCATTTCTTTTGCTAAAACATAAATTGCCCAGTTTATAACTTGGCATTAGGTATATGACCTGGATAAAAAGGTGTTTCTCTGGATGTGATTTTTCTCTAGCTCCTCATCTGGACTTGTTCCTAGCCTTGTTCACAAACTGCTATGCAAAGGGCCTGGGCAGGTTTAATAATGCCAAATTAGGTGTTTGCAGGTATGATAATGGCCGACTGAATAGCATGTGCTTGTTTTTCCTTGAGGCACCTGTGACTCCACTCCAGCCTATTAGTGCCAGATTTTTTTTCATTGTTTGTTTGTTGTGTTTGTTCGTTATGTCGTCCAGGCTGGAGTGCAATGGCTCCATCATAACTCAACTGCAATTTGGAATGCCTGGGCTTAAGTGACCCTCCCAACTCAGCCTCCTGAGTAGCTGGGAGTATAAGTATGTGCCACCATAGCTGACTAGTTAGTAATTTTTCTTTTCTTTTGGTTTTAGAGATAGGTCTCTCTATGTTGCTGGCCGAACTCCTGACCTCAAGTGATCCTCCCATCTTAGCCTCCCAAAGTGCTGGGATTATATGCATGAGCCATCATAACAGGCCACCTTTTTGTTACTTTTAAGGAAACATCAGCCATTCAGATTTTTCTGTCAAATCTCAATTAAAACAATTGATAACCATTTCAAATCTTTGAAGGAGGCAAGTCAGATTATTCTGTGAGCTTCATCTGGCCTAACCTGGCCCATGTGTTCCATGCTCAAAGGAACTCTCATTCAAAGTAGCTAATGGCTATTCCTCTGAGGAAAAGGACTTTGATTATAGAGGCCTCTTCTTCAGCCTCATAAAGGCAGTGATCACATGCACTGGAAGTCCTAGTCTTGAGATACCTCTTTCTAGAATCTAGGCAAGTTAATTAATCAACAAGTTAGTTAAATAACTAGGCTAGGTAATTCACCAGGCATTTAAGATGGTGTTTTAATATGCTACAGCATATAGCCACACATTAACAAGTATTATATTAAAGTTCATGTTTCTTTATAGGAAAGCTACTGTTGACATCTGTCCATGCATAGTGTAGAATAGACGTACAATGTTTCCAGGATACTTTTTGTGCCTCCTGTCTAAGTTAGGCAATCCTTTCCCCTTTGCTGGGGGCTGCTTTTTGGTGGCTTCACCCTTACTTTGGAATGGATCCTATACCTCATTGCTCTTCTCTGGTGGAGAGAAATGATAGATGCAACCACTAGAGCCATTTTCATACTATTTTTCAGTTTGTTCCTGTAACAAATTAACTCTTAGAAATGTGAAAGTCCATTCTGAAGCACCAACTTTTTCACAGTTAAGCAACTTTAATATTTGAGATATTTAAGTTGAGTTGAGGAAGATAAACCTGAAAGGGACTATATTTTGTTGCTGGCATTGGTGGGGGGAAACACATCTTTGCTTTTTTGCTATTATTGTTAATATAAGACAGTAGATCAGCTCTCTCTTTGCATTTCACAACACTGTCTTACTTTGTTCATCAGAAAGGGACTATCTCCATTGAAGTAGAGGGACTCAGCCTTATGACTTTTTGCAAAGAAACAGTTTACAAACTGTTTTGGGGAAGAAGGGAGGACCTGCATTTGTACCTTCCTATTCTAGACATTATGTCTTGCTTGTGGATGTACCCAAGTCTTAGTCTATATTCGATGCTTACAATATTTTGGTTTTCAAATTCAAAACCATTTGGGGCTGGCCAGGAAAATAAAAGTAAAACACCACCCAAACCTTGCTAGCAGTAGTAGGTTTCTGACAATTGAGTCTTTAAAATCAGAAGAGGACATTTTGGATATTATGTCACTTTTAATATTTTATTTTTCTTAGTTATGTAAGAATGAACATTGCACATTTAATACAAATCTGGCACTTTAATAATTCACATAGCCTGGTTGCTTGCATGGCCTTTCTTGGAAATCCAGAAAAGGGATGAATTTAGTATTTGAAGCCTGTAATCCTAGTGCTCTGGGAAAACAAGGCAGGAGGATCACTTGAGCTTAGGAGTTCAAGACCAGCCTGAGCAAGAGCACCCCATCTCTACTAAAAACAAAAAAATAAGCCAGGCAACTTGGCACATTCCTGTAGTCTCTCATCTACTTGGGAAGCTGAGGTAGGAGGATAACTTGAACCCAGGAGTTTAAGGTTACAGTGAGCTATGGTGATGCCACTGTACTCTACCTGGAATGAGCAGTAGAGTGAAACTCTGTCTCAAAAACAAAAAAGAGAAAGACCTGAAGGAAATGACTGATGACAGAGTTGCCATGGAATTTGTCTTGAGAGAGGGAACAGCAAGTGCAAAGGCTTTGAGGAGGGATAACAAATATCGAAAGGAAGTTTGGACGGTGTAGGACCAATGTAAGGCCTTTGACTTTTAGTCTGAGTGAGATGGGAAGCCACTGAAAGGTTTTGAGTTAGAGGGATAACATGATCTAACTTAGACTTTAACAAGATCTCTCTGACTTATTTGAGGAAGGATAGAAGCAGAGAGGCCCTTTAGGAAGCTGTGGTAAGCAGAAGAATGCGCCCCCTCAGTTGTCCATTTCTTAATTTCTCAAACTTGTGATTATATGACCTTATATGACAAATGGCACTTTGCAGCGATAAAGAAAAAGGATCTCTAGATGGGAAGATTATCTTACTCAGGTAGGCCTCTGACATAATCACAGTATCTTTATATGAGAGGCAGGAGACTCAGAGGCAGAGGAGGAGAGATGATAGAAGCAAAAGTTGGAAGCCAAGGAATGTGAGCAGCCTCTGGAATTTGGAAAAGTTGAGGACTATATGTTTGAGTAGAGCCTCCAGAAAGAACACAGCTCTGACGGTACATTGATTTTTTAACTCTGTAAGACCCATTTCAGACTGCTGACCTACAGAACTCTAAGATAATAGTACATTTGTGATTTTTTTTTTTTTTTTTTTTTGTGATGTTTTAAGCCACTAAGTTTGTGGTAATTTGTTCCAAAAGCAATAGGAGATTAAAACAGATGGTATTATAGTAATCCAAGCAAAAGTACAGTGGAAGTGTGAGCACTGGTTAGCATTTGGATATATTTCAAAGGTGGAATTTATTGGAAGATGAGCTATCAAGTTAGAAAAAGAAGAGTCAGGGAAAAGAACAGAGTTTTGAGACTAAGCAGCTGGAATGATAGAGTTACCATTTATATTGGTAAGGAGGAATGGTTTAGGGCAGGGGTCCTCAAACTTTTTAAACAGGGGGCCAGTTCACTGTCCCTCAGACCATTGGAGGGCTGGACTATAGTTGTTAAAAACAAACAAACAAACAAAAAAAAAAACCAACTATGAACAAATTCCTATGCACACTGCACATATCTTATTTTGAAGTAAAAAAACAAAATGGGAACAAATACAATATTTAAAATGAAGAACAAGTAAGGTAAAATCAACAAACGTACTAGTATTTCGATGGGAACTATG
>CAUYPK010106121.1:0-102445 GCA_963574355.1 Loris lydekkerianus
GGGGGAGGGGGGGTTGAGGGAGGGGTATTGGTGGAATCACACCTACGGGGCATCTCACAAGGGCAAGGGTGAAACTCAGCAAATGTGAAATGTAAATGTCATGCCACGGTGACTGGGAAAATGCCAGGAAGGCTATGTTGACTAGTGGGATGAAAATGTGTCAAATGGTTTATGAAGCTAGTATATGATGCCCCATGATCATATCAATGTACACAGCTATGATTTAATAACAACAACAACAAAAAAAAGAGCTTAGGGTACTCAAAATAGTAAGATACTATGGTGATGTTTGCTTTGTGGATGGTCATGATAAAGAGTTTAAATCAAAGATTTGGGCTTAAAATTGAAAATCATGTTGAGCTTCAATTGAGAAAATGAGATTTGGAGAAAGTAGTTCAAAGGGAAAAATGAAAGAAAACCTTGGTGCCCTGTGTGTGTTGAGCTTGTGATACCCCAGTAGGAACACTGCTGTTGCTGTTCACAGGTAAGTACCATTAGGGTTCTTGTTGGGAGAACAATTTCACTTTATCCTAAGAGTTCTGCTGTGATAGCAAGTGTGAAGACAGTGCTGGCCACCCTGCATGTGTTGCCACCTTCTGTTTTCTTCCTTATGCTGAAAAATGTATCCTTGGTGCACTAACCTGAGAGGGTCTCTGGGTCAGGGATGCCGTCTCTCCATGGGGGCCCCAAGACCTGTGAAGGCCAAGTTTATAGTAGGCCCCCAGTAAATGTTTATAGCTGAATGAGTCTGCGTGAGGCACCTGACTTTATCGTAGTTTATCTAGCTAGATGGTTTCTTAGAAGCATGACTGAAGGGGTGGACACAGATTCCACAGTGCTTGAAGCCCTCTTATAGTTATTGGATTGTAAATGGTTGGCTTAGGGTTCCCATCTCTCTTTGGAGCTGTCTTTCGATTCCTTCCTAATATCCTGCCCATAGTGTTCAGACGTCAGAGCTCTGCTCACAGACCCTGGGGTGTTGTTTTCCAGCTTGACATTCGTTTGTTAAATTGAAAAGTCTGGAGAAACCCCCCGTTTGCTACTCAAGGGGCCTGAGGTGGAAAGAACCGGTAAATATTTAGACACTGGTACTGTTCAGCAAGATTGGAATCTTAAATGTAATTTCCTTGTTCCTTACGCTTAGTGAAAAAGATTAATTATGTTTATATGATGCTAAAATTAAATTGTGGTAACATGAAAATCAGGCAGCTCTGAACTCAAATGGTGAACATACCAAGAATCTGTTCTCTAAAATCCGTTGTGCAGTGAGCTTGGTGTGAACAAATTTGTTAATTAGAACTTCTTTCTTAGCAAGTGCGTGTTCTGCCATTGTCTGCTGTCTGGCTGGCATTGATCTCAGAGACCTTGGAGGACCAAGACTCTTTCATCTGCAGCTGAGATCAAAGGAGACAGAGATAAGGTTGCCAAGGAAACCAAAATGCTGTAGAACCATGTGCTGTTCCTGCATTTATTTGAGGTTTGAGGTTTGGGAAGCTTTTCTTTTGGGGGGACACAAATGATAGCATGTGAAAATGAGCAGTGTCCCTGTGCCCAGGTCTTAAAGCAATGACCAAAGGCTCAAAGTGGCTTAAACGATGGGCCTGAGGGGATCCTCGTCTTGCCCTTGTTGCTGTGCTCGAGTGTTAGCAATGAATGGAGTGCACGCAGAGAGGGCATCACTTTCTGGTGCCTTCTTCCACTCCATCATAAACACACATACCACAGACTTCTTAAAACCCTTTTTTCTGATTCTAGCAAATTTTTTGCACAGAATTTTGAAAACAAGAACAGCTGTTCTCTTATATTGTATAAAAATTACCTGTAATTTCACCATCTGTAAATACCGAATATAACATTTTGTTGTTTCTCCTAAACCAGTGGTTCTCAACCTGTGGGTCGTGACCCCTTTATAACAATGAAAATACATCCTGCACATCAGATATTTACATTAGGATTCATAACAGTCGCAAAATTACAGTTATGACGTAGCAAGCAAAATAATTTTATGGTTGGGGGTCACCACAACATGAGGAACTGTATTACAGGGTTGTGGCATTAGGAAGGTTGAGATTCACTGTCCTAAACACACAAGTTCTTTGATTACATCCTGTTTGAGATATGTTTATAACATATGAGATTCCAATTTGGGGTATTGATTTTAGTTTCTAAATGATCATTTTGGAATCATTTTTCCATGCTCACAGAAACATTCACTCAGAAATATACAACTGTTTGGACATTTTCTCCACTTTCACGCCCCTCTTCACGCAACATAGCGTTGCGGTGTTACCACGAGGCTGCGGCAAGCGTTCCGTGCATCTTTTTGCAGGTCTTATTTCCCTTGGGTGGAGTCCTAAGATGGAATTATTAAGTGAGTTGCACAAGCATTTTTAAGACTTTCGCTGTAGGCTGCTAAATGCTTCTTTGGCAGACTTTGGGCAGGTGGGGAGGGTGTCTTATTAACACTAGGCATTACCAGTATTTTTGTTCTGCCAAAGATACTTAGGATTTTTTAAAATTTTGTATAGAATAATAATAGCAGCTACGGATTGAGGGATTATTGTATGCAGGATATGCTAGGTCTGTTACATATCTTTAGCGCTCCAACAGCTGTCTGAAGTAGGCCCCACTGCCCCCATTTCACAGATGAGGAAACTGAGGCTTAGAGGAACAGAAGCCATCGACTGTTTTAATGTTGTATTTAAGATTGTAGAAGTAAAATGAGGCTATCTTAAAAAATTCATATTTTGATGACTGGGTCAGTTCAGTGTGTATGTTACTAGCTAAGGAGATGCCCATAGACCTAATAGTTTTAAAGCTTAGCTGGACTGAAGGTGGATCATTGGCAGGAAGATGGGAGGGGTCGGTGAACTTGTGCTCTTTTTGTTGAAAATGGAGATGTTTTTCTTTCCAGAGTATAGTGTCCCCTCCCTAGGTTTGGGGTGTGTCTTCTTGGCACTTGGAGCTTTTGTAACCAGAAAATCTACAGAGTGAGTGAAAGCTTCATCTGCTGATTGATTCATTAAATAAAAAAAGCTTTCCATTTCTGCCTGCTTTCCATTCCTATCACATCCACCACTGAAAACATGCATTCGGCACCTGCCTCATTTCAGAGTTGAAATCTCTTTCCAGTTAACTGTGCATTTTGTGAAATGCTAAGTACTTGAAAGCAACACCACATGGTTGTCATTTTGGAACTGTGTTTCCCTTTTAACTTTCTGAGACTTGCCTTTTGTTGAAAACTAAAGGTAAATGATTTATCTTTTTACTAGATACAGCTGTCTATGAATTTCTCTGTGCCTTGAAAAAAAAAAATCATATGCATCCTAATTGTCCTCATGCTCAACAACTACAATTAGAGGGAAGCGGGAGGAAAAAATGGTTTATCCATCAGTGTACCAGGTTTTTTGTTTGATAATTTTTAATTTCTCTTCTGCTCCTCTCTTCTTTTTTTTCCTACACTGGTCTTCTCTCTGTGCTCATTAGTCAGTTTAGCGCGTGGTAGGGAAGCTGTGACTCAGGATCCTTGATTCATTTGGGGGGGCCCATTTCTTGACGGACGTTTACAGTTCTGCCACTATTCCATTTGTTCGTCCCTCTGTCCCCCCATACATCCATCTCTAGAGCTTTCTACTTCGAGGAATGTGGCGACGCTCTGGGGGAGAGAAGTACAGTGATAAATACGGCAGAAAGCTCATGTTCATTGAGTAGGTTCTATGTTCCAAAGCTTGGGCTGGATTTCTTGCGGTAATGGCATGAGGAACACGCTTTAACCAGACGTTACAAAGGAATTGAGGCTCCAAAGCTCGTTTGTCGTGCCTCAGTCCTTTGATCCTCTCCTAACACCGCTTTGTTTTCTAATGGCAATGCCTAGTGTTTTCCCCAAGGTGCTTTAGAGGTGGATGTGGGTGGGGAGGTCTCTTAACTGGCCCCCGCAGGACCTCCTGGCCAAAGTGACTGTCACTGACTGTCCCCCTGGTCAAATCCAGGCACCAGGGGGCTGTGACTGGCTTTCTTTCCTGTCCCCTGCTCACCTTCGATGAGGTCTGGTCAGTTGTCTTTTCCCCCAAACTTGTTTTTGCCACTTATACTTGCTTTTGTAATTATGCAATCAAATAAAGTGTTACGTAAACCGATGAAATTTTGGTGTGAAAAGAGAAGTTGTTTTTCCAGAAACGAAGTAGTGTGTTTTGGAAAGACTTAAAAAAAAGATCTTTAAAAAAGAAAACAAACAAAAACTCCTGTGTTTTAGGTGTGGTTGAGTTACATCAGTGTAAATAAAGAGGGGTGGGGATGGCGGTGGTTAAAATCTAGAAGGATTTTCCACTTTGGAAGTAGTGAAACTCCCCTTGAAAGAACCTGAAATTGGACATGGTTTTTGCTAGAAAGACCACAGGACTCCAATCAGCAGATCCAGGCTTTAAAGAAAAGGCCTTGGCTCTTCACCATGGGAGGGAGGCACGAATGTCTCAGGTTCAAGTAAATTGTTTAAGGTGCGTCTGTATAATTTTTGAGTCCTTTCCTGCTCTGACTTCTTATGATTATCAGACCGTCACATCGGAGAGGGTAGGTTTCATTGAACTGGAGTGACTCAGACAACCGTCACATCGGAGAGGGTAGGTTTCATTGAACGGGAGTGACTCTGTTTTTCAGCCTCGCCTCAGTCCTTGGTGAGAATGAAGGGAGGAGTGTGAAAGAGCAGTGGGCAGAGAGTCCAGAAGGACGTTTTCCTTCCCGGCTGTGAGACCTGGGGAGAGCCAGCCACTCATTTTCTGTCTGTAAAATGGGATGAACTCGCAGCTCCTGTCCAATGAATCGATGCCTGTCATCTGTGTCGAAGCACTTTTCTCCCATTAGTGTTCATTAAATGCCAGCTGAATGTTGTAGACTCATATCGGTCTACTTAGAATGTTTATTTTATTCACTATTATGATTATTAGTTATGCGGTAAGAAATCCAGCAAAAATCTCACTATGTTTTAGGCTCCTCGGATTCCAGTTTGATGACTGTTCAGGGAATAGCAGTCAGGACGCCATGTAGAAAAGAAATCTAAGCAAATTAACACTTTCAGAAAGATAGAATATTTAATAGAATATGTTCTTATAGCCTGTTCACATTTTTGTGATGGTTTCACATCTTCATTAAAGCAGGTGTTCTAGGCCTCATGTTTGCCAGCACACCTTTTAATCTGAGCTCATTACTATGGATGCATTCGAAAACCAGAAGTGCTTTTTTGTTAAAATGTATAGTTATGACTTACAGGTTCAGCCTTTTGGTGGATTCAAACTGGCCTTCCCAGGTAATTGAAGTTCTTTACCTACTGGAGATTGTTTCGGCATTTATAAAATGATATTTTTCAGGTGTTTGCTTGCAACTTTATAGCGATAATTAACTAGTGATTAAGAAAAGCCACCTCTGTTACCCAGTTTTTTGTGGTCGCAGGGTCCTTGTCACTGTCTTGTGTCTTGGCAAAAAGTGGTGGGAAATATGTCTGTGATGGGTGTTAAATGTCCACGGCAGACTTAAATTATGTTGATCAAAAAGAGTAAAAAAAGAATATACTTCCTGTGGTTTGAACTTCTTTCAAAAATAATTTAAGAGCTTTAAAAATTTTCGTGGCACACCTAAGATCCTTTCAAGCACACCAGTGTTGAAAATCAGTGTTCTAAAGACTCTTGGGTTATTAAATGGGAAGCATTTTGGCAGTATTTCGTCTTCATGCTTAACTGGTGGTAATTAGCTGTGTGACCCACCTCTATTCTCCAGGGTCGATAGAATACCTCTAAGAATGTGGGGACAGCAGGTGTCTGCATGTCCCATCACAGAACCTACCATTTCCTGACTGTGCCAAAGGGCATGGATCTCCACCGGGGAAGGAAATTGTGGACTGGAATGTCCGTGGGTGATCCCTTTCCTGTGTCACATGGAACTCTTCTCATTCCAAGCTTATTTTTGGACAAGTTGGCCTTCCTTTGATGCTCTGCACAGCAGCATAGCTAAATTCTAAGGCAAGGCCAGTTTCAAGTGGTGGGATTTGGTCATAACACTTGGGTGTACTTTCTGAATTCTATCTTCTCCACTGGTGGGGGAGTGAGACCCTTAATAAATGAGCTACTGTGTCCCAGCTTTAAGCTTAATGTAATTAGGAGATTTGAAATTTCCTTAGATTTCTATAAAGTGAAAGAATTACAATTAGCATCTTTATTAGATTTATTGTCCAAGGCTACATTCTCTGACTTAAAGGGCAGCACTGTCAGCAAGGTCAGTGTCTTCTTCCCTAGAAAGATACGGGAGTTACAGAGTTTTAGGAGGAGATAGAGACTCCATAGGAGAAATTTCTTAGGGAATTCTTCTGTATATTAAAATGTGGGAAATGCTACTCTCCTCTCAACTGGAATTAATCTACCTCCCCTAAACTGACAAACCTATTTAACCTCATTAATTTACCTAACTCATGTGTAAGTCTTATATAAAAGAATATATTCTTACAGGGCAAGTTCAGCCTGATTTATTTTCATGCTCCCATAGAACTTTCGCACTTGGATTTGGTAAAGGTTTGCATAAAATGAACAAATGAGCAAGTGTATATGCCCAAAGTGTGACTATGAACAACAGGTGCTTAGCTCTTGGGGGCAGATCACCCCCTCATTGAGAGACCCATCGGAAGCATGCTGCTTTAGGGGAATAATCCGAGACCAGATGTAGCACGTATATTCCATCCCTTCTAGGGTGTGAACGGAGGTGACCACCTGTTTCCTGCAGGCCCCAGAATGAAACAGCAGCTGGGCCAAGGTTTGCAAGTGACCTACCTCCTCCCTTCTGCTTTTTGTGAGTGTATAGGCCTCATCTTCCTGGTCCCAGATACCAAGCCTACCAGTAGCCCGCCCACATCGGAGTGCCCTGCTCCCCTTCCTATGGGTGAAGGGCCTTGTCAGGGAGGCACCCCGATCCCCGTCCCACTCAGGTTTCTCATCTGCAGATCCCTCCCTCTGAATCAGCCCCGGGTGTACAGATTCTTCAATGTCATATCCTAAACCTCCCCTGGCTCTGTCTGTCTCTCCAGTTACCAGCCGGTTTCCCTGCTCACTTTCACAGAACAGGATTGAATTAGTAAACAAGTTCACTTTGAAATCTGGCGGGCTTCTCCTGAACCTTCTGTTTGGACAAAGGGTTTTCTAGAGCAGGATGGCTCTAGAGGAGATATAAGGGATAGGGCTCACAGCAGAAGATTGAAAATCCATTGCTGTTTATGGCCACCAGATGAAAGTCCCTTCTTAGTTCAGAGTTTTATACTTTTGAATTGTAAATGATGTAAGTGAGGCCTGAAAGAGGATAACATGGATAGAGTCAGTTGCTTTTGGCTCCCTGCCCACAGCAAGTGCTGACCATTGATTCCTTTAAAGAGGGTCTGAGACCATTATGCAAGGTCATGATGGAGGCTAAGAGCTCCCCGTGCCAACATGTCAAGGGCGCCCTCTTTGATGGTGATGGGCGTTCAGGTGCTTTCTGGCTGTGGTAAAGGAAGACTTTAAGACTCCTGATCTGCTGCGGTTCTGAGTGGACAGCTGGGTGCATTTCCTGAGCAGGAACACAGGGCCTCGGTGATCATAGCTAAATGGACTGAGAAGCTCTCAGGCAATTAAAGCTTCATTTGTCACAGCTGTCAGAACGATCATGTCATGTGTTCTGGCCTTTGGAAAACTTTTTGGAGGTAACCTCTCTCAGTTAATAGCCTTTGTTACATTTTCCTGCTAGATTCTCATTTATAGAAAAGAATGAGAAAGAATTCTGTCCGTAGCTCAGCTGAAGTTACACCATCAGAACCTGAAGACTGAAGGCTGTGCCCTTTGTGCTCCCAGACAGAGGAGGATGTTAAACAGATGCTCTGGTGTGGATGTGTTTGTGTCTTTCAGTGTTAGAGCTGAGTGTTCAAGACCTTCCTGAGAGACTCATTCAGATGAGTTGGTTTGTGTAACAGGGCATTTTATTTTTCCTAGGTGAGAAGATTGAGACAGGTAACCTTTCTCATTATTTCATTTAGCACCCAGAAGGAAGGCATGGTAGCAGCCCAGTAAAATTAGAAATCAGGGAGCCATAAAGTAAGTCAATTCCATCTAGAAATAGGGCGATTGCATCAGAGACGCTGACAGCTCCGGACATTGATGCAACAGCAGTGATTGAGCGCCCATTGTCTATTGGATTTTGCAGACCTGGGGAGGATATGAAGATGATGAAGCCACTCTTCTTAGCCTTAGGCAACTCGGCTTGGCAGATGGGCATAACCTGAAAGCTGCTAATTAGAACAGAGACCATGATGAGAACTTTATGTATTCTTGATGGGGAGGCATGGGAGATTTTGTAGGAATTGGGCATTTGCCTGGGATGTACCAAGCTACTCTAAATTTCTCCTTTATGTATAAAATCACAGCTGAGCTGTGTAGGAAGGAGGTCCCAAGTCTTCTCAGAAGACCACATCCACGTTTCTGTGACTAAGTGTTGAACCTGCTGTCTGGAAGATAGACAGCGACCAGAGCCTTCCATGCTCTTCTCCTTAGCAGTCTGTTTTCCAGGGTGAACTTGAGTTACCTCTGACCCTTGTTCTGTGTCTCTTCTGACCCTTGTTCTCTTCCATATTTTTCTCCCAAATGCTGTTCCTTAGTCTTCTTTTAACCTTTTTTAACCCTGTCATGAGGTTCACTTATAGGAAGAAAGAGAAAGGAGGTGATGTTTGGAGAGTGACTAGATGGGTGTTTCAGCACCTTTAATGTTTCAGGCCTCAAGCCATGCATTCAACATTAACCTTAAACCTGGGGAGAACAGAGTTACCCCTTTGTGTAGGTGAGGAGAGGCAGAGGACGGTTCATTCATTGTATGAAATAAGAAGTTCCTTAAGACTGGGTTGTTTTGTTCTTTGTTTGAAGTCTTTGCTATCTTTCTAACTTATGGCCTAGAATAGCACTTCTCAGACTTATCCTCAAGGGCAGATTCTGATTCAGCATGTCCAGCATGGACAGGGCCCAGGGAAGCTGTATTTCTGTCACATTCCCAGGTGATACGGGTGCTGCTAACCCAGGCACCACACTGAATACCATGGGTGTGGACCATACATATGGTAGGGTTTGTTTTTCTTAAGTAGCAACAGGAGGGGAGAAAAAGATTTAGATCAAGGAGATGTGGAGGTTTTGAAAGTTTCCTGCTATAATCAACTGATTACAAAAATGAGACCAACATCTTATGTCCCCCCCCCCCCCACTTAACTCCTCAGGTGAGGGGTGCATCCTTGGTGACAGATTAAGATCTAATCGTTTTTTATAAATATTTATACACTAGGATTTGAAAGGGAAGATTAGTTCTTACTAAATCTCTCATTTTCTCTCTCTCTCTCTCTCTCTCTGTTGTCTCAGGATCCTTCTCTAGAGAAGGTTGTTGCTGTTTGTCATTTTGATGAGTTTCTACTCCCACACATAAGTTTGGGTCTGGATCACAGCTGGAAGTACAAGAGCAGTAATGGTATTAATTGCCTTTGGAAGCTAAGTCCACCTACCTACGGCACACCTAGGGTGCCGTTGCTTGGAGCTTTTGGGGAATTTCTCGACCCACTTTCAGAAATTTAGGCAATATTGAATTAGAATCAACAAATCTTATCTTCAAAACTATTGTGG
Organism: Loris lydekkerianus; assembly: GCA_963574355.1. Classification (NCBI taxonomy): domain Eukaryota; kingdom Metazoa; phylum Chordata; class Mammalia; order Primates; family Lorisidae; genus Loris; species Loris lydekkerianus. Next base: position 9,663 of record CAUYPK010106121.1, read on the forward strand.
TAGATTTCTACCCACAGAGAGTGGACCTGCCTAATTGTTCCTTTTAGAAAAAGGAGCCAGAGCCAACCCCTTCGGTCCCTGGTGAGTGACAGGGCTATTCCTTATATTTATGATCTGAAGGAGGGGTTGGGAAGCATAAGGACTCCTTTCCTGAGTTACTGAGAAACCTGATTTTGAATGCTGTTCTTAAGTACAAGTTCCCAAAATGTTTTGGTCAACAGTAGGATTGAGGCCTAAGATGACAACAGCTGTTTGGTTGGAGAAATTTCTGGTTTGTGGCCAAATCTAATTTTTCACTGACCTTTGTGGCTGTGGATGTGTTAATAACCGGCAGGATGGAGATACTTGCTCCTTACCCTTTCTCCCTGTTCTCTTTGCTTTCCTGTTAAAAATCAAACCAGATGACAAGTACCACCAGCAAACCCCAGGTCTGGATCTGTTACTCCTGTGACTACAACAGGAGATCCGAGAGGGTGGACAGGCGGTACGGGAGCCTCAGCTTTGCTGCTCCCGCTTTAGGAGGCCTGTGGGTTTAGTCCCTGAGCTCTAGGGAGCACCCCGAGAGCACAGTTGGATCAGATCCACTGTGGGAGGTGGGCTGAGCAGTGGTGTCGAGAGTGGGTTGAGCCCTGGAGAGACAGAGGTGGCAGACCCAGGGCTTTTCTATTACCAAGAGCCTGCCCAGTGGCTCTGGGAGGCGTGGACTCAAAGACATTCCAGTCACAGAAATGCCCAGACTTGGGGCAAAGAGGAGTTGACCAGGACTTAAAGCCCGGTACCTGGTGGGACCACCAACCAAGCCCAGGAGCACAGAGGAAAGCAGAGTTGGGAGGGAGACAGCCTGCTGGCTGGGTCAGGGCCTGACTGTGCAGAGTTGTGGGGACCCTAGCGTGTAGCACCTGCCTTCACTTGGTCTGTGGATGTGCTCTTCAGAGTCCGGAAGGGCTCACCTGTTGTGAAATCAGATTGCTTTGTTTGCTGGCTCTGGAAGTAAAGAACATTCCTGTCATTAGGGAAATTCAAGGTGACCAAGTGACCTTTGATCTGTGCTGTCTTTAGGGGCACCCAGCTGTGGCAGCTTGCCTGGAATCTGAGTCTAGAGAGCTGGCCTGTCCCTGTCCCCTGGCTTCCCATAGCAGCTTATTCTGTGCCTTGGACCCCAGTGCTATGTGTGTTTGTGTGTGTTTCAGGCTTGGGCTGGTGGCTGATGAAATGTTTAAGTGCCACCATTAGTCATTGTTTTCCTTTCTTATATAAGAGAACCCCTTGCCCCGAATGTGGCTGGTAGTGTTATCTCAGTGATGATGGTGTGTTAAAATGTGTATTTAAGAACACGCTGGTGGGAGGCACAGCATTGCAACACACTGAGCAGATTCTGGAACACTGTGGCCAAACCAGGGTTTCTAGAATGATGAAAGTAGTGAGAGGTGGATCTGGGAACTTGGGTTCTGAGCTTTAGATGTTGATAGCAGAGCCAACTGGTAATTTTGTGTGTGTGTGGGGGGGGGTGGGTGGGGGGGGGGAGGCTGAGTGCTTTATTTGCGTTATTTTGTTCATTGCTTAGAACCACCTTGTAAGTAGGTTCTTTACAGACGAGACAGTTCTGCAGGTCGGAGCTACATAGCTTGCTTTACAGACGAGGCAGTTCTGCAGGTCGGAGCTACATAGCTTGCTTTACAGACAAGGCAGTTCTGCAGGTCGGAGCTACATAGCTTGCTTTACAGACGAGGCAGTTCTGCAGGTCGGAGCTACATAGCTTGCTTTACAGACGAGACAGTTCTGCAGGTTGGAGCTACATAGCTTGCTTTACAGACGAGGCAGTTCTGCAGGTCGGAGCTACATAGCTTGCTTTACAGATGAGACAGTTCTGCAGGTCGGAGCTACATAGCTTGCTTTACAGACGAGACAGTTCTGCAGGTTGGAGCTACATAGCTTGCTTTACAGACGAGACAGTTCTGCAGGTTGGAGCTACATAGCTTGCTTTACAGATGAGGCAGTTCTGCAGGTCGGAGCTACATAGCTTGCTTCAGGCCACATGGAGTAAGTGGTGTGGCTGGTGCCAGAACCCAATTTTTTTCTACTCTGAAGTCCATGCTGTAGCTGCTTCTCAAGCTTTCCAGTGTCCACAGATGGCTTGGAGTCTTGTTAAAAATGCAGGTGGTGACACGGAAGGGCTGGCGAGGAGCTGCCAGGTCTTGCTGCCTATGGCTCTTCCACAGAGTCTCACTTGTCTGTCTGGCACACAGCTTGCTTTCTGTGCCCCTCATTCCCCATATTTCTAAACCAAGATCAATTACTGTCCAACCTTTCCTTCCTCAGAATGGCCATGAGGACTGAGATAATAAACGTGACATCTCTTGTCAGTCAAAACAACACAACATTTTCCTGCCTTGTCCTCGTCTTCCCTGTGGCTTTTCCTCCCCATCTTTCAGTCCCTTTCCTCTGCTCCTGTTCAGCCCACGTCCCCTCTGTCCCCATGTGGCTGACAGTCACCTGTGTAGCCCGGGCCCACTTGTCTGTTGGAGGTTCTGTTGACAGATGGCTTGCCACAGTGAGTGCCAGCTCCCCCATTTAACCCGGTGGCATTGGTGGACTTAGACTGGGGGTCTGTGGGATCCATGACCCCTCTGGGCTCAGGGAGGAAGCAGGTGCCTTCTGAAAGTGACCTTTTCCAGGGTAAGTGGAGAAAGCGTCCTCTCTCTAATCATGCTTATTCAGTGCCTTTGATCTAGCAGTTTTAAGTACTTTCAAAAGAAGAATTATATTCCATGGAGCAGATGAAGTATTACAGAAAGACTCAGACAGGACCAAGCAAGCAGGGGCCAATGCAATTAGCTTGGCCTCCCCACATCTGTCCTCAGCGACTCAGTTGTTTGAAGAGTGAATCAGCTGCCACTGTGCCATGGGCTTTATTTAAGAAGCCATAAGATGTGTAATGTGTTTTTAAAAGATCACAATTAAAATGATGAAGATTAGTTACACAGATGATTCACTCTGGGAAGGCCCCTTGTCCTTCCAGGGTGTAGATGGAGGCCTTGCTGTCTGTTGTCTGGGAGGAAGGACCCTCTCTTCAGGCAAGCTGAGACCATGGCTGTACCCCTATGTGTGTTAGGACAGAGACAGTGCCTGTCCTGCAGCAGGACAGGAGGCCACTTCTGTCTGTTTGAGGCACTTTTCTATGGAGCTTCTGGGTCTGTCTTATGGAGGGACTTATACAAAATCCAGTTATAGTGCAGTTCAGCGGTCAGGTAACCTTGGGCTTTAGAGTCAGGTAGCTTTAGAGCTAAGTGTCCAGCTCTAGAATTTCTTAGTTGTGTAACTTTAAGTGACTTTATCTCTTTGAGCCTCGGTTTCTTCATCTATAAGATGGGGCTGATAACAGAACTCATGCACAGGGTTGTTGAAAGAATGGAAATGAATTAACAAGCACAGAGCTTAGGCTGAGGCCTGGCGTGCATGTGCTTAGCACATCTGAGCTCCTGTGACTAGCTCATTTTCCTCCCTTGCCCCAAGGACACGCTTGGCAAATAAAACTAACACATAGACAGTTTAGCATTCTATAAAACGTGTGCCTGTGCCTTTCAGGATATGCTGTGGCAGATGGGAGAAGTACAGGCTTTTGAGCTGGGCACCAGCTGGGTTTAAGTTCCTAGGTCTATCCACCTACAGCAGATTTCTCTTAGCCTCAGTTTCTCCATCTTTAAGATGGGGAGTAGGCACTGAATATTGACCCAAAGGATTGACGTGAGGTTTAAATGGAATGGCAGACAGTGCTTTGTGCAGTTTCTTGCTCATTGTACGTACTCAATCCGTGGAAGTTATTAACTTGGCTGATAAAATGCTTCAATGTTAGGTAAACTGCTGCCCTTGATGGGGAAGCTCCCCATTGGGGTTGTTATTTTGGTGTCCCCGAAGCCTCATCACAGAGGACAGAGGTCTGGAGGCTGGGCAAGCCTGGTCCCTCCAGGTCCTGTTGTGGTCATCTTCCTGCCCTTTTCTGGAGCATCTGTGTGGAGGGCTGTGGGGAACGGAAGTGGGGGCTCTAAGTTTCCCCAGGGAGCTATGGGGAGCAGGAGATAGGGCCTTCCTGCTAATAAGGGTCATCAATGCAGCCCTGGCTGGGTGAGATCGTTGCTGCTGGTTTGTGTTGCTGGACGTTGTGGTGGTGGTTTGATTGGAAGAGGCAGTTGGTGCTGTGTCCTGGGGAGTGTGAGCTGGGAATGAGAAGACCTGGTGGCTGATGTCTCAGAGCTGAGATACACCCTCCACTGCAAGCTTTGGGCTTTTGTTCCTTTGACCTGCTCTGTACTTTGCATTGTGGCTGTTTTCTATCTCTCAGAGAGTTCTTCTAGGAAACTGTGATGCCAGCATCACCTTTCCTCCTAAAGCAAAGCCCATGATGCTCCCCAGTGCTTCTTTCCTGGGCTCTCCATGGCCTACGGAAGCTCAGACATCTTGGGCTGGCCCCTGAGCCTTTCACCCTCCTGAACTGTCTGGGTTTGAATCCTGGCTCCAACACATTCTCTTTTTGTGAGTTGGCCCTTTAGTCTTTCACCCTTCTGAGCTTCCTCTTCTTACATCACCCCTACTTGATGGTCCTTGGGGGACCTCCGCCTATCACAGGGCTGCTCGGTCTCTGATCCTATCCTACCCTCCCTGGCCCCTTGCTCTGTTTTCCTAGTCTGACGGTATCTCTGTCTCCTTGGCTATGACACCATGTTATGGATCTGACCATCCTGGTTTGAGTCCTGGCCCCAACACATTCTCCTTTTGTGAGCTTGGATCAGTGACTGAACCTCCCTGCTTCTCAACCTCCTCCTTTATACAGTAGAGATGCCTGCCCTGCAGGGCTGTAAACAAGGTGAAATGTTGATTCCTAATGTATGCAGTGGTGCTCAGTAAGTGTTAGCTAATGTAATGATTATGCCCCAGTTTCCCATTGATAGTCAGCCCTCATCCTTCAAGTGCCAACTAATTGAACCAGTTTTACATGGTGTAAGATGATTGTAGGTCTTCAGACAGCTCAGCGGGCCTTGAAGACACCAGGGGCAGAGGCCAGAGGTGTGGGTTGCTGGGAGGATAGCACAGCCTCACTTTCTCTTCAGAGATGGTGGTGGCAGCCTCTCGAGCCCCTGGAAGGTTTTCTCAGTGCAAACTTTGAAGAGGACCCCACGGCTGCTGCCTGGTAAATGGGCGTGTGTGAAAGACTCAAGGAATGAAGAGATGTCGCGTGACAGGCTTGTTTCCAGCCCCGTGTGCCAGCTGGGCAGGGCGGGAGTGACTGCTGACTCATCAGCTGTGGTGACGGGCGCTTCGGTGTGCATCAGACTATGTGCCAGTCGCCATGGAGATATAATCCTTGCTGCCTTTCTCTCCTGTCTTCTGCAGCAGAGGCTGGGGTGACGCCCAGAAGAAGAAACCTATGACTGGGAGTCCCAGAAGGAACTTTCAGGGCCCTTCTAATCTGTCTCTGATCATTTCTAATCAGCCCATTCCCACGACCAGGTACATCTCATTATCACTTTCCAAGGACGGGTTGAATCCCTCCCAACACATGGTCAAAGGGAGCCTCACTAGATCCCCACTCCACCCTCTCATCCCTAGCTCTGTGGCTGAGATTATTAATTCCTTAATGCTTCTCCAAAGTCCTTTTGGCTGGGGCTACCTTGACTATAGGATCGTCTTCTAGCTCAAGCATCCTGGCAAGAAAGCTAGCAGTGGGCTGCAACAGATCAGCGCTGAGTGTGTAGAATGTACTCAAGAAAAGAACAGCAAAAGCCTTAGACTGGCTCAGTGACATGAGGAACAATGCCAGCCCTGGAAGAAACCTGCCCCTTCCTGCCCCACAGCCCTTGCCTTTGTCTTGTCCCTTTCTCCATTCTCATCATCACTGTCCTTTTAACCAGGGTAAAGGACCTGGCTGGCCCTGGAGTCCTGTCTGGGTTCAGACTGCAGCCTCCATCAGCCCCTGCACAGTTTCCCGCTGCATTTAGTAGGTACTTGTGTTCCAGCTAAACTCACGGACTACGGGAAATTGACCCTGCAGCCAACCAGGAGGCAAGGCAGGGAAGCAGTGGGGGACATTGCACAAATATAATCCTGATGTCTGGATTTCTTGGATGAAAACAGTGTTGTGTGTGAGGGTTTGCTCGTACAAATGTGTGTGTAGCCTTCCTGTTTTGAAGCAGTGCCTGGGAGTCTGTTCATTAAGAAGTAAAAGGAGCTCGATGCATTTAAAGGAGGCAGTGTAGCCACCCTTGCAGCTGGAGCATTTAGGCCCCTTTCACAAGAGTTGTCAAAGCTGAAGTTTGTGTGTGTGGGCGCCTTAACCGGCCTCCTCTCTCTGAGCCAAGACTGGGCGGCTTCTGGGGGTAGAGTTGCCCCGCCAGCTGACGGCCGATACCAGCTGAGCTTCGCTGTGAAAACTGCCTGTGTTGGAGAACTGAAGGTCTGTGTTAAACCTTGGCTCTTGTGATCCTTAAATTCTCAGCCATACACTCATTTCTCTGGACTGTAATTCTGCCTTTTAAGAATGATTCTGAATTATTCTGATAGGTTCAATGCATAGATTTAGAAGGATTCAGCTACGTGCCAAGAAACCCTTGCTACTATGGAGGGCTTTACATTTTAATAGTGTCATTAATTTCACATGCTCCTTACTAGGCGCTCACAGAGGGGGCACAAAGTTCCACTTTACAGATGAGCAGACCAATGCTCAGAGAGATCAGGTATCCTTGCCAGGGTCACGTCATGAGAGAGGCCGAACGAGGACATGAGTCTGACACTGACAGATGAAGATGACAACCATTCATACAATGCCTTCTCATTTCTGGCTCCCTGGCCTAGAACCCTCCCCAGAAAACCATTTCTCTGAAAAGGGAAGATTTGCATTTTTGGATCTGAAATCCACACAACCCGGCCCTGACAGATTTGTGGCACGTGCTATATTATAGCTGCTGAAGCCTGTAGCGGGGGAAATGTGGGCATGTCGTCTAGAGCATTTATCTATGAAACAAGGACAATGAGTGTCAGGACATTGCCAGGCATTTGCCAGACATCTGCCATGTTAATGTGGAGGGTAGCAGGCAGCTCTGTGTGTAGGCCTCATTCATCCCGGTGCCCACATTTCCCTGCTCTGGGCAAATCCACCTCTTTGAGTCTACTTCAGCCTCTTTCCAACTGTCTGCTGTTTGGTCTCCATTCATCTGGACAGACATTTATTTCAGTGCATCAACATGGCTGCCATGATGTGGGGATATCTGGCCACCCCCATGGCACCTGAGACCTGAGGCACCTGAGTTCAGCAAGCTAAACTGCCTTCTCCTGCTGTTCATAGCTGTTAGTGGGCTCCAGGTGGAGGGTAGCTGGGCTGACAGTGGCAGACTTCCCTCAGATGCCGCGTCCTGCCTCCTTCATTCCTTCCCAGCTGTCGAGCTGAATGGGTACTGCCCCCTGCAGTTCCCTTCTACTCTCTTCCTTTCCGTTTTCTCTGTCGCCACCCGAGTCTAGACCACGTTTGGTCATCAGCTGTCTGAACCTCTGAGCTAGGCCTCCCACCTTCTCTCCTTTCCCAGCCTGGGCTGAGGATCTTCTGAGAATGTCCCTGCCCTGCTCACAAAGAGGGTGTGCACCTGCTATCTGCGCATAGTGCCATTTGGCTTAGAGCTCTTTGATAGCGCACATAACTGGTGTGTGTCTGCTCCTTCCTCTCCCACACAGGGTCCACTCGAGGAGGGCAGGGGCTGTCCTCTTTTTCTTTTGACCTGTCCAGGTCTTTGCACAGTTGCAAGTCTTCTTGAATATGTGCCCAAGTAAAATGATGTGTAATACCGTAATGCCTTTGTGTGAGTTCAGATGGCAACAAATCCAGTGGATGCCAAATGATTGGTTCTCTCACTGAAAACAATGGTTGATGGCTTGGGTGAGCTGACAGAGGGGAGGAGGCAGTTTCCCAAGAAGGGGCAGGTGGCACTGAATTTTAGAAAGTGCTTCGATGTTTCACGTGCTTTTTTTTCTTAAGCCAAATGCTTCAGCTGGGCAGTTAATTTTGTAAGTTTTATTCTTTTGGGCCAGTTTACGAAGTCAACAGATGTTTGTTGTGCAGATAAGTCATTTGGGGGCAGGTTTGGTGCCAAACTATCCTGGGTGCCAGGCTTATTCACGTTTGCTGAAGAGGACACGTGGCACTCACCTCTAACCACATTTCCCAATAATTTTAGCCTTTCCAAGTTGCTCACAAAGGTGATTGATCAACGCCTTAATGGAAAGTGGGGAGATAGGACGAGTCTAATGCACACAGGTGAGCACAAATACGTGCATTTTAGTTGCCTGTGGGTTTTGTCAGAAGGATAAACCTTTGAGTTTGGATGGCAAGAAATCCAGTTAATGTCATATGTTTTCTACTAGATAACTGGGTTCTGAAACAGCCAGATAAGGAGTGTGGGGCATCTTCTCTTGTTGGAGTCCTTCAGATGAAACAATCCTTTGGATTAGATATCTCTCCAGTGCTTGTCTAATCCTTGTGACTTGCCCTCCAGAGGACATGTAGATTGAATTTTTTACTCTTACACAGGGACAGGGCCGTCTCTAATCTGACCTTTGTGTTAGACACCCTCCTCTTATTTTCCTGTGGCTTGAGTCAGGTTATTAAATCGTATACATTTACGTGCTCATTCCACAACTCCGCCTTGTATTAGCTCATCTGCTGCCTTCATGTTAGAATTGAGTACATTGGATTCTTGCTTCTCCATTTTTGTGATGCTTTACTACAAAGAATGTGTTCCAACTCCATCCAGGTTAATAGAGAAGATGTAAAGTCTCCATCTTTTTTAGTGGCTGAATAGTATTCCATGGTATACACATACCACAGCTTGTTAATCCCTTCCTGGGTTGGTGGGCATTTAGGCTGTTTCCACATTTTGGTGTTTGTAAATTGAGCTTCGAGGGAGAGGGGAGGAGGGAGGGATTTGGGGGGTCATGGTGTATGACACACTTCTTGGGGGCAGGACACGATTATAAGAGGGACTATATTTCACAGATGCGATCAGTGTAACCTAATTCTTTGTACCCTCAATGAATCCCAAACAGTAAATAAAAATTAAAAAAATAAATTGTGTATGTTTAAAATATAACATAGAATTTTGATATCCATAGTGGAATGGTTACTGTAGTTAAACAAATTAATAGATCTGTCCTCTCATAGTTACTTTTTTTCCTTTTTCTTTTTCTTTTGGAATAGCAAAAGGTCCTGAGATCGACTCTCTTAGCAAAAATCCTGAATACAATTGTATTAAGCCTAAGTCCTCACAGCATAAGCCCTCTAGACTAGGCCATCCTGTAGAGGTACAGCTTTACATCCTTTGACCTCCATTGCTCATTTCCTCTTCCACCCCACTCCCCAGGATTTTCTATGTCTTAGACTTAAAAAAAAAAAAAAAATTCCAGACTCTGCGCCTGTAGCTCATTTGCAAGGGCGCCAGCCACATACACCAGAGCTGGCCGGTTGGAACCCGGCCTGGGCCTACCAAACAACAATGACAACTACAACAAAATAGCTGGGCGTTGTGGCAGGCACCTGTAGTCCCCGCTACTTGGGAGGCAGAGGCAGGAGAATTGCTTGAGCTTGAAATTTTGAAATTGCTGTGAGCTGTGATGTCACAGCACTCTAAGGGTGACATAGTGAGACTCTGTCTCAAAAAATAAAAATTCCACATGTAAGTAAGATCATGCAGTATTTGTCTTTCTGTGTTTCTCTCACTTAGCGTAATGCCCTCCAGGTTCATCCACGTGTATGACAAATGGCAGGATCTCTTTCTTTTTAAGGCTGAATAATACTCTGTTTTTTGTATATGTGTGTATACACACATGCACGTACACATATGCACACACACGTCACACCACGTTGTCTACGTCAGCGAGGGTCTTCTCAGCAGACTGAGCGAAGCAGCTTGTGGTAGCAGGTCACCTGAGAAAAGCAAAACCAGCCCCACACCTGAAACCCGCAGTTCAAATGCACAGAATTCACGTTCTGGTGAATCTTTCCGCCTCCCCTAGGATTAAGAAGGGTTTCTCTGGGGAGAGTGATAGGACTCGTCTATGAGAGGTCCAGGTCTGTGCTTCTGTGTGACTGAGGGACAGTGCTGCCATGATGAGATGGTAGTTCCCCCTGGCCCGGCCTGGTTTCCTGTCCCTGTTTAGGGAAGCCCACCTTCTTCCAGCGACATCCTCCCTGGGAAGGGGATGGGGACTGGCTCCTTATAGGGGCTGGCTCCCTCTTCCCTCCCCTGCCCAGCCTATGGCCAGGGCTAACAAGGCCATTATTAATAGTGTCTCAAACAAAACCGAAGCCTATTAAATATTTAATTGAATTATTTCACTGTGGGGATATTGTGACTCATGTTGAAAACTAATCACCTGCCTTTTTTATCTGGCCCTTCAGAAATAGATCCCTGGTTAAACATTTAAAGGTCAGAGTCATGGTGATTGCAGTGGTGTCATTGTGTTCTTTCCTTCGTGGGTTTGGGTGGGACGATGGGAAGAAAAGGACACCTGGGAAGGAAGATAAGTTGTAGGAGTTGCCTTTATCAATGAAGGGACTCAGGGGATCAGAACAGCTATAGTTTTTTTTTCTTTCTCTGGCCTTCCCTGGGCTTGTCTCTGCAGAGGGATGCCGGGAAGGAGCTGGAATGTGGGTGAGGACGGCCTCTGAACTAGACTGATCCTGTTCAGTAGGAGAAATTGTATTCCCTGTCCAGTCACTCAGCATACTATTTCCTTTGCTCTGTCGGAAGTCGGCGGGGCATTGAAATTCTATTGTTCTGCCTTTTAACTTAATTTTTCATGCAAGAAGAAAAAAAGTGTTTTAAAATTCTCAGGGCTTTTCCCCCTCCCCTCTGTAATTTCTGGGCTTACAAGGCAGAGGTTCTTGCAACTATAACATCTATCCTTAGTCTATGGTCAGATCCTAGCTTTATTACATTCATAATACAATCGATGGACTTAATTAGTTTTTTAGGTGACTCCAGCTGTGTTCCTCTGGGTCTGCTCAGGAGGCAGGAATGAGGCCCTTGAAGATGCAGACACGTGGCTGACGCAGGGTTTATGTTGACAACAGACCAACTGGGGAATACTTTGAGCGTCCACTACATGCCGTGACCTTGCTGGGCGCCCTTGGGAGTAACAGAGTCAGTCTAGTGCCGTCCACGAATGCCTTAGATTTTCTAGAGAGAAGAGTAAAAGCTAATCCTTTTAGAATAGTGCTATGTTTCATTTTCCCCAGAATGCCCAACTTCGGGTGCGGGGCACTTAACTGCTGAGTTTCTTTGCATCTGTTGAAGGTGGTGAACAGGAGGAAACTGAAGCCGTAGACAGAGAAGAGCTTCTGCTGTCATTTGTGTTCTGTTATCCTGGGCCGAAAAACAGGCCCTCGGGAGACGCGTCTGCCAGGATGACCACGTATCCGCACAGAGCAGCCACATGTTTCCCACATCATGCAGATATGTTGGGCCACGTGACTGAGCAGCCCTTCCAAGAGCCTAAACTCCATGATACCATGTCCAGGCAGCTAGAGAGTTCAAAAAACCTTTTCCACAAGTCTGAAAATACAATTCACGTCTATTTTGTGCAAGTTTTTTGTGTTCCCATTGTTTTTAATAATGGCTCCCGATCCCTATATTTTCCAGTGATTTGTTCCTTCCCTTTTTTTTTTCTTTTTAAGAGATAGGGTCAGTGTCACCCAGGCTGGAGTATAGTGGTGAGATCACAGCTCACGATAGCCTCAGACTCCTGGGCTCTTCCCTTCTCAGCGTCCCGAGTGGCTGGGATTACAGGCTTGTGCCACCATGCCCAGATAATATTTTTGATTGAGGCAGGATCTCACGATATTGCGTAGGCTGGTTTCAAACTGCCGGACTCAAGCAGTCTTCCTGCTTCAGTCTCCTAAGTTGCTGGAGTTATAGGTAATAGCCCCCCTTCCCTCATTTAGCAAATACTTTTGTAGTGCTACTCCATGGAGGGCACTGGGCATCTGATGGGAGCCCCACCCACAAGCAGCTTAATCTTCATGGAGCAGACAAAAAGTACAGAGATGATGGTGGGCCGTGGGGTGAGTGTGATGAGGCCTGGAGGTCTGGGTCACACAGAGAGGAGGCTCCCTTGGAGCAGGATCGTGGGGAAAGCTGCCCCCTCTGGGTGTGGTACCCAGGTAAGGTCTTGGAGGTGTAAAGAAGCCAGCGAGAAAAGCAACATCTTAGCCTGTCGAGGGAAAAGCAGGCCCAGGAGCTCAGAGACAGACAGCAGCAAGAACAGAGCATTGGAGCCGCCAGGATGCCTGTCACCTGGAGCGCGTGTGTTGGCAGCTTGCGGTAATTTTGTTTCCTAGGAAGACTCTCAGATGCCAGTTTAAAATAACACTCACAGCGCTGTCTTTTTGTCCGTTAACTTTAATAGATGTCAACTCCCTGAAATTCAGGTGAAATCCTGCTTGCATGAATATTAATTACTTCCCATTAACCATATCCAAGAACATTTTAGAAAGGCAAAGTTAGTGAACATCTGTCCAAATCATTAGGAAAAAAGCATTTAATCTTTACATTTTCAGCCATCGTACCCTAACGTGTTATGTTGTGTTGTTGTGAGATGTCTCTGAGAACGTGCGAAGTCATGAAGTCTGAGATTGTTGCTCATCGGCTCGCCCTTGTTCTTAGACCCGTCTTGGCTAGTGTTTGCTGTGCTGTAGATAAGTAGGCAGCTTGCCTTGCAGAGAGCGGCCACCCCCAGGGTCATTGCGGAGCCAATGTGGAGAAGACACACGTAGGAAGCTTCCTCCTTGGTGTCCCTTTGGCTTGAAAGGAAGGCCTTGGGGCTCCTGTCCCTCTTTGCCGTCCTTCGCCTTGGTCACAGTGCAAGTGTATAAAACAACCGTGGCCTTAGCAGCAGGTCACTGGGTCTGCTCTGCCAACTGCCCAAGCTTTGGTTTTGTCAACTGTGGATTAAATATGAAAAACTGGCACACAGACCCTGCCCTGTTGATGTCATCTTTGGAAATCTGTCTTGTGATTGTGTGGGACAGTGCAACAGTTGCTTACTCTTGCCATGAACAAAGGCCAGAAATGTTGTGTAACAGAAAAGCGTGTTTTGGGTATTTGTCCACTAGCTTGGAAAAAATGTACGTGGAGAATGGTGGCCAGTTGTCTCCTCAGCTTCCACTGATGCCTGGGAAAAGTTGGACAGGCCTGGGCAGCAGTCTATTTAGGACGGGGGAGCTATGGGGTCTGGGAGAAGGCACGTGGGCTTTGGAAGCACACTATCCGGTCTGAAGTCCCAATCCTTTGCATGTTAGCTGTGTGTCCTGGGGCAGGTTACTTACCTTCTCTGTACCAAGGCAGCTGGAGAATGTTCTAGGAAGACTGATTGAAAGGAGCACTCTTATATCATTTTTCCACAGGACTGAGAAACGTGCATAGCCCACATAACAAACCCACCTCCCCAACATAGAGGTGGCCCCTGCTTGAAAACATTGTCGTCCCTGTGCCTCAGTCTCCTCATCTGCAGTGGGGATCTTCATGCCTACCACGTACAGTTGGCAGGATCTTAGAAATAAAGTACACACTCTGCCTGGCACAAGGCTGCTGCCCCCGGTGAGGAGCAGAAACCGTGGCAGTAAATTTTGCCAACTGGCTGCCTTGGGTCTCTGAGGTTGCTGAACTCTGGTCAGTGAGGGGACAAAGGGCTTGTGGTAGGGGCTGCAGTCTGCAGAGAGCCCCTGTACTCTCCTTTTATCCTGTGAAACATCTGATGGTCGGGTTTTGGTGCTTTAAAAATTACTCTTTTGAAAATTTCTGGTTTAGGTGAGATTCCTTCTGCAGTAACGGATGATTTTTTTAAGAACCTTCCCAGCTCTTGTGGTTCTCTTACAAAGAATAGAGGGACTGAACTTAGATCTGTTCTAATTGGCAGGAAAGTTAAGGTAAATGGATTGAAGGAGTTAATGGCTTTTGGCTCTGAATGCTTGCAGCCTGGGTGGGAAACCCCTGGGGTCCACCTGGCTCTTTGGTGCATTCTTGATCTCTAGGAAATGGAAACAAGAGGTGGGGACCCTGCCCCATAGAGGCAGCTCCTTGTTTTCTTCACTGGACAGCAAAGAAAGCAACACCCAGCCTCCCTGCAAATCATTTTCTTGCCACTGGTATTCTGGGAGTGAATTCTGGGGAGGATATTGGCACAAACTTACAGCCTGATGTGCGCATGTGTGGTAGAGGCAGACACACTGACCAGGGAGCATCTCCAGCTGTTTGCTCCTTGCATAATCCTGATTGGAAAAACATTGGGATTTGTGGCAGACCAAGAGGTCACGTGAAATGCTAGTCCCTAGAGGAATGGCCAGTTAATCTGAATGTTTATTCATCAATCCCTGTTTTTGTAAAGGAGCTCCAAATCTGAGATGAAAAAGCAATCGAGATTTCAACAGCTAAGCGCCTCATTGCTCAAGCAGTGAATTGAGAAAGGCTTAGTTCTGTCCCTGGCACTGTCACTCAAGGTCTAAGTTGTAGCAACAGAAATCTCAGATTCAGAAAGGGAGTTAGTTATTAGAGCAGTGGTCCCCAACTTTTTTGGCACCAGGGACCAGTTTCGTGGAAGACATTTTTTCTGTAGACCAGGGCTTGGGGTGGAATGGGGGGACTGGGGCAGTGGGAAGGAATGGTTTCAGGATGATTCAGACACATCTGTCTCCACCTCAGATCATCAAGCATTAGATTCCCGTAAGGAACTCGCATCCTACATCCCTCACATGCTCAGTTTACGGTAGGGGCTGAGATTCCATGTGAATCTGCTTCCGCCTCTTATTTGGCAGAAGGCGGGGCTCAGGTGGTGATGCGAGCAGTGGGGAGGGGTAGTAAATGCGGGTGAAGCTTCCCTTGCTCATCTATCGCTCCTCCTACTGGACCAGACGGGCTGTGGCCTGGGGGTTGGGGACCACAGTGTTGGAGGATACTGGGGAGCCCATGGGTCCTGCCCTTCTCTCTTCAGTTGTGTTCCCTACACTGGCATAACACCTGTGACACTGTAAGGATACCCATTTGCTGAGGTATCTTCCTCTTTTGTGAGGCCACTGATTCTGACTTCAGGAACAGTCTTATTTGTTCCTACAGCTGCCGTGCCCAGCACTGACATGTGGCTATTGAGTCACTTCATGTAGCCATGGGCAGGATGTCAGGACATACTGAAGCATATTGGTGGGCTGATCTCAGGTAATAAAGTAAAGTGATTGGGTATTTTTACTGCCTGGAACAGACACACTTCACAAAAGCAGGAAGAGAGGATGCCTGAGCCATTGGCCTTACCACCCGCAGCTTCCCAGCAAGTGTAGTGCACGTGGACATGGCTGTGTCTACCGTGCACTGCAGTGGAATCTTACCTGTTGAGCACTGAAGCCTGGGATCTTGCAGCTCCGTCTGACATCATGGCAGATTGTGGCATGTTCACGGCCCACATGTTGATCCTTGGCCTGGTTTATCTGTGCCCTAAATTTGGAGGCATGAAAAGGGCACTCTTGGGTTGGTTGGAGGCAGATGTGGCTCAGAGCTGTGAGGGTCTTTGGTGCTGTCACCGCTGAAGTACCAAGGGAATAGTGATGCTGAGGAGAGTGCAGGAGAACCCTGAAGGTGGAAGGCTCGGGGGCCCTGGCTACCACAGTGTCTAAGCCACGTGCTAGGAGCAGGGCACTGACCTGGCAGTTCCTCCTGAATCCCTGGCTCTAGGGCCGTCTGTCTGTCTGGCTGAGAAACGATGGTTTCTTGTTCATCCTTTCTGAGGAAACTGACACTCAGAATGGGTGTCACCCATAGTTAGACCATTGTTGGAGGGAGAGCTGGAGTAGTAACTAGGGATAGCCAGTTACTAACCCCAGGACCCCGTGTCAGAGCCTCTGTGGTGACTCCCACTCAGCTGAATTGCCCTAGCAGTCATTCTGCTGAGTCTGGCTCCTCACATGCAAGATGGTCCTCCTGGAACTACTGAGGGACCGAGAGGTGGTCTGGCTAAGGGTCCAGGTGTAGACACGTGACCAGCCCCTTCTCCCACACTCAGGAATCAGGCCGTCCTTCCAGGACCAGAGAAACACTCCCCGGAGCTCTCGACTTGGAATAACACCATGCCCTGCTTTCTGAGAGCCCAACTTTGGACAAAATAGCCTGGCCGCAGGGTCTGTCTGCTTGTCCAGTGGGGCGTTCCTGGCTGCAGAGTAGTGGTTCTGTTTACTTAATTCACTTGGTGGGTCTCGGTCTTTTGAACTTAAAAAATAAGAAAATTGGATTTGCTTGATCTCATTTTCCAAGACAACAGTTATTAATCTGCTTGTGAATGTTTGTGGGCTAAATACAATTCACTGTTAATCTAGTGACCTAGTATTGCCTGGCAACTAAATCTGTCCCTGCCCTTAGGTTCACTTGTGTCTGTCTGTCTGACACACACACACTTTAAACTTGCAGTTATTCAAATGTCATTTCTTTTCCTGTTTCCTTGCTTTGGAAGAGAAGATCCCTGATGCCAACATTTCCACCTGAAAAGTCAGTTTTAGCTCTGTAGTAACTGGGTAATTGTCTCCTAAAATAAAGCAGCATCTCAAGGATGGTGAACTTGCCTTTTCAGTTATATGGATCCAAAGTTCCTTCCTCCTAATGACGGCCCTGCCTGTGCTGTTTCCTGTAGGCACGTGTAATCATCTGGAAACGGCGGCCACCGGGCCCACAGTCAGGAGATGACCCGGCTTTTCTATATGAATGTGTCCACTCCTGCCATTCCTCTGCTCTTGGTCCTCTTTGGGGTTAGGAACTGCTCTCTGTGCTTTCTTTCTTCCCCCAGTTGTCACTGCTGGTTTGAGTGGCGTTCGCGTAGTCCCATCTCTGTAGGATGTTCACCAAATCCATACTGAGGGAGGAGCTAATTGCTGCCTCTGACTTCACTAAGTTGGCTGATCAGGTACCCTTAAGACTGTTTGCTGGGTGTTTCCCCACACGAGTGCTGGGTTCCTGGTGGGGAACCTTGGTGAGAAAGCTCCTCCTCCTGTCCTGTGAGCCCACAGGCAACCACGCCCTCCCTGGTGTGCTCCTCAGTTCGGGGGAGGCTCCCGGACAAAGGTGCCATCTTCTTATCAAATCTACTTCTGTGCCTGCTTCGGTGTCTGACAGCAAGGGATCATTGCAGGCCATGTAACAGTCCTTTTCATTTTTTCAAAGTTTTTTTTTTTTGGAATGGTAGAGACTAGTTATGAAGAATACAGTAAAATGGAGTCAAAAAACCCCAGATTATTGCCTTTGAATATTTCTGACTTTCTTTTTCACATGAAATGGGTCATTAAGCTTGCTGTAGGATCCTTGGGAGCACTGTGCCAGCTCAGAGTGATCATTGGCCTATAGTACCCAAGGGCCCCCTGGGGAGTGGCAAGGCGGGTGGTGAGCTGAGGGGTATGGTGAATTAAAGGAGCCACAGGTTCTGGGCGCTCCTGTCACACAGAATGGAAGTAGGCCCACGAAGAGCATCCCAGGCATCTGCCATGGGCGACCCTCACTGCAAAGGGGGGTGCCTGAAGACAGCGAGAGGTCATGTGCTCAGGTCGGCCGGACCTAGCCGGGTCCCCTGCAGGCTGTGCCAGACCTTGTAGCACTACACATAGGCCAGGTGTGGGCCTCTCCTGCAGTGGGGCTTGCACCCCCTTTTGTGATGCAGATTACTTACCCAGTCTTAAATCTACACAAATGTGTTCCCCTGTGAATTATCAAAAAAATCCACGCATGTTTGTCCCTGATGACAGTTGCTGGGCAGGGCCCTGGGAGGAGCCATCTCTGGTGTTTCTCTACAGGGGTGACTGTCAATAGTCACATGTGCTGTAACAGCACATGCACTGCTTAGGAAACCAAGACACAAGGCACATGGTTGTGGTTTTTCCTATATGGGTTTCTGCGTAGTTCACAGACCACCAGGGTCCCTGGTGCTCTTCCTATGCAGAGTAGTGGTGACAAGCCATGAATTGCCAAGTGGCGTTGAATGGCTGGAATGGGAAGCTGGGTCTGTATTGGAGACTTAGGAAAAGCTACCTTCCATCCAGTTTTTGTTTTGTTTGGGCTCATTGAGCTTGTGGCAGGCATTGCCAGATCCTAAAAGCTTCTGCTTGGAAAGGGAAAGATGCTTCAAATTCAGTCCTCCCTCCTGTACCTCTTGCTCACCCCACTCTGAAGATTCTTGAGGAAATCTCCCAATCCTCTTCCTCCTAGCATGGAGGGAGGAAGTTCTCTGGCCTTGGAGATGATTCATCTGAGTCCAGATGCCTGTTTGGCAGGGATGATAAAGAAATTCTGGTGTCGTGCTAAACTGGGTCACCCCTAAGGTCTTACTGAGCTTTTAGATTCTCTAACTCCTAGATGCTGAAGCTTCTTTAGAAAGTGGCTTTAAGAAATTCCAGGGCTGACTATGGAGAGTTACCATTTGCTCGGGCCCTCACCCCCTTTTATACGCAGCCAAGTGATTGTTGTCATGGCAACAGATCTGCTCCGGCAAAGGCTTTTCTCATGGCAGGTAAGGGGACGTGAAGCTTCCTGAGCTTGTTAGTAATTATCTTCCAGAAAAAATATGTTCTGAATATTGTGAACATTTTGATGGGCCCTGTTCCAACCTTATGGGGGATTTTTGAGGTCTGTATCAGCCCCATGTCTTAAAATAAAAAGACTTGATTCCTTGTTTTGTTTTCGTGTTTTTTTCTTCTTTTGTGGATGTCTAGTGTGGAAGAAGAATCACTATCCTGTTGTTAATAATGTCTGGCACATAGTAGATACTCAAATATTTACTTTTACTTGATAAGCAGGAAGAATAACCAAACATCGATGTAAATATCTTTTATTAGGTGAGTGGTTAGATAATGCTTTTTCCCTAGATCAGTGGTTCTCAGCCTTCCTAATGCCATGATGTATTTTCATTGTTACAAAGGGGTTGCAACCCACAGGTTACGAACTGCTACCCTAGATGATCTTGCATCTTAAACCAGGTAGGACTTCTGGAGCTCGCAGCTTTATGGTCCAGAACTGCTGTCCCTTTTATCTGCATGCCACCGGGCACAGCAGATCCCCGGGTGAGGCTGATTTGCATAAAGACCCTCTTGTTACCTTCTCTTGGGAGCTCAGATTTAGCTCAGCTGCCAAAATGTTAGGAATATCTGCTCTATACAATAGGATATTGTCCAATTTTTAACTTTCCCCCTCTCTTTATCTGTAAATATCTACTGAGTCTTTATTCTGTGTTATGAATCTTTTCTGGACAGAATTCCAGCAAGATTGGAATGGCTGTCTGGAAGGCAGTTAGTTGTCCAACCTTTTTTCTTTTCTGTCACACACTGGAAGAATAAGAGTTGTCTTGGGCCACACATTAAATACAGAACACTAAGGACAGTTGATGAGCATAAAAATAGGTTCGTGCATACTTTTCCTGATAAGCCGACATTACAGATAAGCAAAACAGTCTTCAGATAATCTGCATGTGGCCCATGGACTGCAGGTTGGACACCCCTGGAATGGAAGACACAGGTCCATGAGCAATACACCCAGGACAGCACTGTAAGTGTGAGAACACACGTGTGCGCGATGGGAAGGGGAAGTGACCTGGGGACCATCTTGGTCCTCTTAGTTTCTAATTTCCTCTCTGCCTTCATGCTCCATTTTTATTTGCAAGTGCTGGAGGCCTCTGAGCAAGGTAGAAGAAAAAAACTTATTTCATGCCCATATAGGGGTCCTCAAACTGCGGCCCGCGGGCCACATGAGGCGGTGTGATTCTATTTGTTCCCATTTTTTTACTTCAAAATAAGATATGTGCAGTGTGCGTAGGAATTTGTTCATAGTTTTTTTTTTAACTATAGTCCGGCCCTCCAACTGTCTGAGGGACAGTGACCTGGCCCCCTGTTTAAAAAGTTTGAGGACCTCTGTGTCATTCTGAAGGCAACATAAGTGTTCCAGGTGTAGAGAAGATAGGGACTGGTGGGAACCAGGGGCCTCTTTCTGACCTTGCTCTGCTTCTGCTGAGTCAGTTTCCCTTAAACATTTTCTGGTCTGGTCTTCCCTAGCTTTCTCGTTCCTCTAGATCAGAGTTTGTTGTTTCACTCATTGGTAAAAGGACATCTGGTGTAAGAGAGAGTCTGGGATGGTGGACTAAGGTGAGGGGTGGGGAAGCTTCACTAGCAGGAGCCTGTCCCAGCAGCAGACCCTGATGTCCCATGGGGTGCAAGTGGTGAACATCACATTTCCTGTGTGAGGACATCTGATCCAGCTAGATTTCATCTGGCAGGGACTCATAATCTTCTCTGGGTGTTGGGGAAAATACACAGGCTAATGAAATACTCTACCGGGGTCCTCAAACTTTTTAAACAGGGAGCCAGTTCACTGTCCCTCAGACCGTTGTAGGGCCAGACTATAGTTAAAAACAAAACAAACAAACAAAAAAAAATATGAACAAATTCTGATGCACACTGCACATATCTTATTTTGAAGTAAAAAAACAAAATGGGAATAAATACAATCACACCGCCTCATGTGGCCTGCAGGCCATAGTTTGAGGACCCCTTGCTGGCCTTCAACACAAAGTGAAGTCGGTGATCCAACAGCAAGTCACCAGCATCTGGAACTTGTTGGAGCTGAATCTCGGGCCCACTCCAGACCTTCTAGATCTGCACTTCAGCATAATCTCTGGTGAATGTTATGCATGTTAAAGTTGAAGAAGTTGTGTCTTTAGTTTTCTTTTGAGATCTTAGGGCCGGGGTGGCAAATACAAGCCTCCTCCCACTGCTACTGTGTTCATGGTAGACACTGGCAGACAATCAGGTAGTCCATTTCCATCATACCCAGAGCCAGCCACAGAATCCTCTACACCAGTGGTTCTCAACCTTCCTAATGCTACGGCCCTTCTAATATAGTTCCTGTGGGTCGCAACCCACAGGTTGAGAACCGCTACTCTACCCAAAGCCCCAGGCACCTGTTAACGGCCTGATCAGAAGTAACTCAGGACACAAAACCCATTTACCATGCCTGCCTTTGTCTATGAAGAACTCATCTTAAAAAGCAAGGAGACAGCTTTTTGCCTGGACCTTAAGGGTTGAGAATTAGGACCCTAATTGTGATCTAGGCCAGAGGGAAGGAACACTAGGGCCCACTGAGTGAATAGCCGTTGGCAGCCAGAACATACACAGCATAGTAGCAATAAATCAGACCCTCTGGGGCTGGGCAGTGGCCTGGTTAGAGAGGGGAAGCCTCGTGTTACTCTGGCCCCTATGCTCACCTGAGGACTTACGGTCAGCCCCTCCGGCCCACAGTCCTGTTGCCTTCTGGGAACTTCCTGTGTGGCTTAAGTGATGACCGAGCAGCAGTGAAGTTTCACTCATCTATTCTCATTTATTATATTTTCTTTATTTGCATCCTTTTAGAAGAACACAGTTGCTAAATTGGATGTGGGGAAGAGAATGACACAGAAGGAGAGGAGGAAGAACAAGACGGAACAAGAGTTTCCCCCACATTACAGGACCAGCTCGCAGGGCCATCTAATGGAAGCCAATTTAGTTTAACCTCAAAGAGTTATCGGTATGCTAGGATGCCACGTTTCAATGGACTGAGCAGGACTGGGGAAATGTTTGAGGGATGCACCTTCTATCTTTTTATTAGAGCAGGGACTTCTAACCCCTGAGGATTCTGCAATTTTCCAGTCTCTATGGACCTACCTCAAGCTTGTTTAAGTATTATTTACTGAATAAATTATACTTTTTTTTTTTTTTTTTTTTTTTTTGCAGTTTTTGGCTGGGGCTGGGTTTGAACCCGCCACCTCCGGCATATGGGGCTGGCACCCTGCTCCTTTGAGCCACAGGTGCCGCCCTGAATAAATTACAGTTTTAAGTAATATTAAGCTCCTGTTTTTTTCTTTAGAGATAGAGTAACTTGTAGCCTGGGTTCACTTTCACCAGATTTTATATCAGTCCGGCCCAAAGCAAAGGACTATGGATGCTTAAGTTAGCCTGAGCAGGAGAGAGGCTTTTAGAAAACCTGAGAATAGTTTTGGGATCCACGTTCCTACTGCATGTCCTAAGGCTCAGTTTGGGAGCTGGAAATTAAAACCAGTTTAAGCCCTTGGGTTGAAGATGGACGTGAGGACAGTTGGTATGACCCGTGTTGCTTTCTCACCTGCATGAGCCTTATACTTGCTTTTTCTCTTGTTTGCTGTCGCAGGGTTAGAGTTCCAATTATTTTTCCAAAAACCATCCAGACACTTGTTCAAAAACCGGCTGAGGAAGGTGTGACTTGAGATAGAAAGTGAAGAGATAGTAGGGGAAGAAGATTGTATACAAATCAGTTGAAATGACCGTAGCAAGTTTGCCTAGGTGATTTTTTTGTTGTTCTTTTTTGTTTGTTTGTTTTAGAGGCAGAGTCTCACTCTATCACTCTCTGTAGAGTGCCATAGCATCACAGCAACCTCCAATTCCTGGGCTTAGATGATTCTTTTGTCTCAGCCTCCCAAGTAGCTGGGACTACAGGCACCCACCACAATGCCCGGCTATTTTTTAAATTGTAGTTTGGCTGGGGCTGGGATTGAACCTGCCGCCCTCGGTATATGGGACTGGCGCCCTGCTCACTGAGCCACAGGAGCCACCCGCAAGTTTGCCTAGGAAGTCAGCTGCTGAGTGGACGCTCTCTCCCTCTGACTGCACTCAGGGCCTCTTGGACAGTCTTGGCTTAATCGCAGCCACTTTTCCTCAGACCTTTAACTCAGTGAAGATGTGCAAGCAGGAATAGAGAAAGGTTTCAGAAGAGGTACTAGGAGAATTAAGAAAGAGCAAATATTATACACCTAGAACTCAAAGCTTGTCACATCTGCTGGGTCGCACTTACATTGGTTGAGCACCTACTATTCCCAAAGCTGTCAGCATTTCTAGCAAACAAAGGGATCCTGAATTCAGCTCAGCACTACCAGGGGCCACTTCCCTACCTCCCTGGGGAGCTGTCCTGAAGGTGTCCCTGCTGGCATGGGGTACAGTTAGTAGCTGAAAGGGTAATTTCTGGAAAGATTCTAAAAAGTGCAGAAGGGTACTCGGCTTGAATAAACAGTGCTCCCTGCCAGAGGAAGCTGGCGGGAGGTGGGCCTTGCTGAGGCCTGACAGTCCACCCTGAGCCAGGATCTTGAATGTGGACCAAGCACCTGGAACATAGTCCTGCAAGGAAGTGGTGATGGTGTGGCTCGAATAAGACTAAGAAGAACATGTATTCAGGCAGAAGGATTCTTATTTTTCCTCAGTTATAGGAGGGAGGTTAGAGAAGAAAATGTAACTTCCCATCGGTCAGATATTTCTATCAGTGGTGCATATTAGCAAGAGTGAGATGTCCTCAAGAACGGAGTGGTCAGGAGTTCTGGCTATGGATTCAGGCCTGGATGCAAATTTGGGATTCTGTGTGACCTTGGGCAGGTTACTTACCCTCTCTGAGCCCCTTTGTCCTCATCTGTAAATACCTATATGAGGAGCAAAATGAAGTTTTTTAAAAATCAAAATGAATACAACCTTCCCACAAGGGCCTGTTACTTTATTCAGCAAAAGGTTCTTTTTCCCAATAGTTTGGAAAATGGTGAGATGGCCTCTTAGGAAAGGATAAAGTCAGCATATTCTGGCATTGTTCAGGGACATACAGAAACCCCCAGCATGGGTGTCCAACCTGCGATTTGTTTGCAGATTATTTAAGATCTGTTTTGCTTATCTTTGGTGTCGGATATCAGGAAAAGTATGCATAGACTGCTTTTGGGTTTTGGCTGTTTTCGTTGTTGTTGTTGCTTATTAGTTTTCATTAGTGTTTTTGTATTTGCAGGGGTGTCCGACCTTTCTTCTTGTTTGCTGTTCATTGGTAGAATAAGAGTTGTCTTAGGTCACACATTAAATATAGGTTGAACACCCCTGAGTGTGGCTAAAACACTCTAACAATGGCAAGCAGAAAGCCACCCCCAACTGTGGCTAAAAGCAGAAAAGAAGAAAGGTTGGACACCCCTATGAAAGCACAAAGTAGTTCTTAGGCCAGGGCGGTCTGGTCCCAGCAGGATCCCAGCAAGAGACCAGCAAGAGAAGTGACCTAGAGCTTGCTCTGCAGGGTCCCAGCAGAGGGCCCTCCATCTGGGGTGGGGATGGACGTAGCAGGTTCTTTTTCTGATCCCTAAAACATGGTTCTGATTCCGTATCCCTCAGGCCGCCTTTTAAACTTGATAACATTTCAGAAAGCCTGGCCAGGAGATAATGCCTAATCTAGCTAGTGTGAGTGTCTTATGTGTCCAACAGTTAAAGTTTGTGAACTAAGAATATGACATGTGGTTTATACATCAGGCCACATCTGCTTTGCCGGCATGAGTTGGCATCCTTGAGCGGCTCAAACGGGAGCCTATGTGCGCCCATGCAACAGAGGTGACCGTGGTGATGAGAGTTCATGGTGGCAGATGTCGGGGAGCCAGATGGTGTTTCCCAGGTGACACCCCCACAGGGCTGTGCAGCCAGGCACTGTTCCATCAGAAATGAAGACAGGGATTCTTCGGAATGTGTTTGCTCCTAATGTGATTTTCCCACAGTGTGAGTGTGTCCGTATTTTTGTGTTTCCATATTACCATTCTCGCTTCCCTTTTAAAACAACAACAAAGAAGGAGGAGTATCGGTCTTTGTGGCTGCCAGGACCGTGCACGCCAAACTCCTGTGCATGCTGGTCTGAAGCTGGCAGATGGTGGTGGGATTGTGTGTGGTTTTGTTTCCTCTGCTTTTTGAAAAGTCGTGAAGTAGGAGGGCTTGAGAAACCGGAGATTGGCTGGAAGATCGTTGTCTGTAACAGTTTGCAGTGTCTTCCGCCCTGTGTGTGAGGACAATGGTGTCTTCCAAAATTGTGACGTTGACCCTGCCTAGCATTTGCTGAATTCGCAGTATTAACTGTCCCATAAACACCAGCTGGGTCGTCCATTACATACTCAGCTATATACACAGCCGCTGAATACAACAGTTTTCTGAACAGGAAATTCCACGTCTTTTTTCTCTTCCTTCAAGATTGAAATGAGCTGTTAGGATTTGCCAGGAAGCTGCACTTCCTTTCTTGGGTGGCTTTAAAGGGTTTATTTTTGAAAATCTTTAAGTTGTTTTCATTTTTGTCTTAAGGAACCTCTGTCCACAGCTTAAAAGACTAATATTTCTCATCTGTTAGTTTCCTTGAACTCAGATTGTATATTTATTCCAAGAACATTGAAGTGATCTTTTCAGTGGAGCATACAAAAAAAGTTCAGATAGTTTTGAGGCCTTTTCACGGCTGGATGCATGATGTATAAGGATGCGGTTCAGGAGCTTCTGCATGACCTGTGTTGCTACTGGTCGCTCGTGAATGGCATGTGGTCTCTGTGATAACGTGGAGGATGAGGAACAGACAGTGTCTCCCTCTCTGCTTCTCTTCCCTCCCTCCCTGGAGTTAAATGTAGGGCATCCGGCAATGCCTCTTTCTCCCAGTTGTCCATCTCTCCACGCCCAAGGATAAAAACAACACGCTGATGAAGCCAGAAGAAACATAGTTCTTAACTTGATGTTCTTAATATCCTGAGCTCCAGTTTTGACCTTTGATGAAAATGACAGTCCCCCGACAGGAACCAGCTGCCTCACAAATGTGTGGCTGAAAAATGAGGGTGAGTTTCCTTGAAGAAGAGAAACAGCAGCCAGCGTGAACGCGCACTGAGAGCAGCTGCTAATTTAAGACAAGAGTGTGCTGCTGAGCCGCTTCGTGAATTTTCTAAGGCACCTTCCAGCTCTCAGGTCACCATGAAAATCTATCATTTCTAATTTTAGGCCATGAGATGTCCACTCTGTGAGAGCAGGGTGGCTGTCTCCTCCCTTTCTATCACGGTAATTGCACCAAGATAGCCTTTCCTAAAAGTTTGTTCAGTTTAGCAATGCTGTTCTGTCTTTTCTCCAGCATTTAGGTTGCCAGGAAGAGGGTTCATGTGGTTCAAGTTGGAGGTCAGCTGGGGGATCTACTTTCTAAATCCCCTGCAGGTTCTCCCACTTCTAGCTGAGGGCTGGCTAGGCCTTGCCTGCAACACCTGAATTTCCTTACTGATCCAGTTTTTGGTTGGTCTAGGTATAGTTGTCTACCTTTTGGATTTTGCGTCTTGAACTACATCTTTGGGTAATGTGTATCTTTGTTAGCTGGGGCATTGTGGTCCAACTATTCCAGGCTCAAGAATTGAGCTCCTTCCTTTCTTTTTATTAGAATTCAAGTTCACACGCAGATGCCATTTAGAATCACGTTCACTCTCCCTTTGAAAGGCTGTGTGCCATCACTTCATGTTGTAAAACGAAAGAAACCCGAAACACACCAGCTTGATTGCAGAAAGTGGGCATCGGGCTTCATGGTCAAGCCTGACGCTCAAGTGCACGTGAGCAGAGCCGTGTCAGCCGTGGCCAGTGCTGGCCTCCAGGCATCCCCCAGGACAGCAGATGGTGTGCCCAGCCAGGCCCTGCTCCATCCGGCCAAAGCAGCAGCTGATGTAGCACACGTTGCGGCTGCTTCTGTGATACAATGCCAGGCAGTCCTCCAGCCTGCCATCAAGGTGAAGAGACCCCTAACATGTCACATCTTCTGCCTTCAGCCCACCGTCAAGGTGAAGAGACTCCTAATGTATCACGTCTTCTGCCTCTAGCCCGCCGTCAAGGTGAAAAGACCCCTAAGATGTCAAGTCTTCTGGGCCTCTGAGAGCAGGGGCTCGGGAGGAAGGAGAGAAAGACTATTTCCTCATACATCAAAACTAAAATTTTACAACCTGCCACAGGCCATTGCAGACATGTCCTTAACTCGCCCTTAGTGTCTGGCCCATGACAGTCCCAAGCATTGGAGTCAGTAGGAGCTTTCCTTTTTGTTCTTGGCTGGAAGGCCGCTGGTGATGCAACTGTTTGAGCTCTGAAATATAAAAACTAACAGCCAAGGGAGATCTAGGGCCAGGGACATCTTTCAAAGCTGTTTAGCCAAGGACAGCTGCCTCCTGTTTGGAAGGGGTGGGGACAGAGGATGAGTGGTCACTGGAGTTGATTCCTGTGATTCTTTCAGGGACTCCAGCTTGGAGTTCTATTAAATAACAACTTTACTGGTGTAAAATGGCTAGTAAGTACCAATCAAACCTTCCAAGGAGGGTCCTCTGGACCACTCTTTCTAGGCCTATTGTCTCCTGAGATGTTTGGGAAGAAAGAACAATTCTGCTTTCTTGGGAGCTGCCCTAGCCCTGTTAATTTGCCTCCACGTACTGATTTGCTAGCTCCTCGGAGAAAGGTGATATTAGATGTGGGAGGAGCGGAGGTGATTAGTGCTTGATTAAGGACGGTGCTCCAGCCTAGCCAGAGTTAATCATGTTGGCCTCTACCGTCCTGCAGTACTTGGCTGGTTACTGCTACATCAGCACCTCACTTAATTGGCTTGTGGCTGTAACCAGTATTCCTTACTTTCTCTACAAAATATGTCAAGCCCTGCCTTCAGTAAGCTCCTGGTTGGTGAGCACCTCTCCAGCATGGACATACACTTCTTCCACCTGCATTGTGGGCTTAACCAAGAGTCCATTGTGTATGTGCTCAAATTTATATATGACAGTTGTACAGGCCACTGTTAAATAATTTAACTGTAAGGCACGTAAATATTTGGAATATGAGTGTGAAAACCAAGACTTTTTTTTTTTTTTTTTTTGGTTGGTTGGTTTGGTTTTTGAGACAGTCTCCCTCTGTTGCCCAAGATAGAGTGCCATGACATCAGCCCTAGCTCACGGCAACCCTCATACTTCAGGGTTCAGTCAGTTCTCCTGCCTCAGCCTCCCAAGTAACTTGGACTATAGGTGCCCACAACAATGCCCAGCTAATTTTTCTATTTTTAGTAGAGATGAGTCTCATTCTTGCGTAGGCTGGTCTTGAACTCCTGAGCTGAAGGAATTCTCTCACCTCAGCATGCCAGAGAGCTAGGATTACAGGCATGAGCCACTGCGCCCAGCCAAGATTTGTTGAGTCTACAAAATATTCAAAAAGAAAGGATAAAAGCAAGTTGCTCCCCCACTAAAAAAATTGTCATCAAATTATGTATGGATGAAGCAATTGTAAACGATTGGGGACAAAAACTGTCAAAATGTAGAATATTTGGACTTTTTCATAAGCCCAAACTGAAACTTATAGATGATACATTTGGGGGTGTGATTTATGCAGCATAGGTGGCATGACACATTACCTGGCATACCCATTTTTTGGAATATAATCTTCAACATTTGAGTCTCAGCAAGTCAGACCCTTGCTGAGGCCACATGTCCAGTGAATGGCAGAGCTGGGCTTTGAAGCCATGTTGTCTGATTACGGAGCTGAGCTCTCAACCTTTTGATTCTGCTGCTATCCTCCTGCTAATTCAGGAGATGGTGAGGAGTCTGTGCCAAGCCTTGGGATTGGCCATGGTGAGGATACTTGTTGCTACTGAAACTCTATGGCTTACAGGCCTCTTGTGGTGTTTATACATGCCTCACCCTAGTATATGGCAAGAGGGGAGAGAGCTGAGGATACAGCTGCTAAGGAGCCCCTAGAACTTTGTGAAAGTCAATGGGGAAGGAGGAGTCAGTTACCTCAATAGGTAAGTTTTCAGTATGGATGAAATAGACGCGTTTTCAAATTCCTGGGCACCTACGCTTGTATATTTGGGGTGTTAGTTGTATGTATGTGTTAGTTACGTTCCCCGGGAACCATGTATTTGTACCTCACTCTTATACCTTTCAAACTTATAACCAAGTGGGTACAGTAAGCCGTTCCACCTGTGTGAGCTGCGTTCCCTCTGCTCATGCTCCAGGCTGGGGGGGACGAGGAGGAGAGAACGCCTTACCGGGTTTGGGTCTGCCTGGCTCCTGTTGTGTGTCTGGTGTCACAGATCCTCACAGAGAGACACTTCGGGGCTGGCTGTTCATTGCCGGCTGGTGTCCATACAGAAGTCATGAGCCTTTGAGTGGATGGAGGCTGCCGGCCTCCTCACGTTCTCACTGGGTCCCCCTAAGGGGCGCTTCTAAAGAGACGGGTAGTGGATCTGCTGCTGCCTGAGATCCCGCCCACCATGGGCCTCTCAGGCTCCCTTTCATGGTTCTTTGGATACCTCTGATCCATTGGGCTTGAATACAAGCTGCCTCTTCGTTAATGAATCTGTCCCTAAGCCTGTGAGAGAGGGAGTTATTGCCTGTTGACTTTTTGGGGAATGTTGTTGCGTGTTTTTAAATTAATGTTTCTTTAATGGCAAGTGGAATATTGTCTTCATTATAAGAACACAAGTTGCCTATTACCTCTATGTTTATGAAGCTGGGGGCAGTCTGTGAACGTAACAGCTCTTCATAGCTTCTGCAGGGAGCGTTTGTGGGGAGGGTTCTGTCATGGCGCCGAGTGTCTGTTGTGGCTTCCCCAAGCCCAGCACCAGCGTCAGCCTCCTCACGAGAGGAGGACGCACGTCTCCCTGGCTGGTGCTGCGCAGCAGTGGCGAGTTCCAAGACACATTTGGCAATGTTTGGAGACATTTCTGGTTGTCGTGACTGTGGATGTTACTGGCATCTAGTGGGCAGAGGCCAGGGGTGCTGCTGATATCCTGCAGTGCTCAGGACACACAAATGGTCACACTTCACAGCAAAGAATGATCTGGTTCAAAATGTCAGCAGAGGCCAGGTGCAATGGCTCACTCCTAGAACTCTGGGAGGCTGAGGCAGGTGGATCCCTTGAGCTCAGGAGTTTGAGACCAACCTGAGCAAGACTGAGCCCCCCAACCCTATCTCTACTAAAAATAGAAAAATGAGCCAGGCATTGTGGCAGGCACCTGTAATCCCAGCTATTTCTAGAGACTGATGCAGGAGGCTCACTTGAGCCCAAGAGTTGAAGTTGCTGTGAGCTATGATGCCACAGCACTCTACCCAGGGTGATGGAATGAGACTCTGTCTCAAAAAAATATATATACACACATACGCGCATATATACACGTATACGCATATGTCAGTAGAGTAAAGATTTTGAGAGACTCTGCCTTGGTGAGCTGCTCTGCCCTGGACCTCTCCCCTGCAAAGGTGCCAAAGAACATTCTTCCACCCAGTGGTTCTTTCAGACTCCAAATTCGCCTTCCCACAGTCTCAGCTTCCCCTACGAGGGACAGCTGAAATGCACAGTGACTTACTGTAGTGACGCGCTTCCCCCAAAGCAGCACTTCGGTCTTGCTGCTTCCAGACCCGACAGAAAGTCTTTTCAGTCCTCAGCTGCCACCTGCCTGCACTGGAGACCTCCAGACTGCCAGCCCGCCAGTCCCCTGCCCTGGGGAGATGGAAGCTGCCTGCAAATGAGGCAACTTGGAGGGGTGGGACAGGTGCACTCAATGGAGCCACAGTCCTGCCTGTCCCTGCAAAGCCACTGTGGCAAGTGGTAGTCTGGAGCGTTTAGCCACATTGGACTTCTGGGGGGAAGGAGCCTTTGCTCTCCTTACCTCCTCCCTGCCCCCTTTCCCCAAATATATATTACACAACTTGTATTCTGTTTGCGACTTTAATGTGCCTCTTTGTCTTCAGTTGGGAATGTCTCCAGCTTGTCTTAATGAGAAGGAACCTTTGGTATCAATGAAAACAGGGCTTATACTTTGACTGTACCGCTTACCAGCTCTGTGGTCCTTAGTAAGTCAGTTAACCCTCCGTATAAAATGGGAATGCTGATACCTACCTCACAGGGTTTCTGTAAAGATTATGTTCCCTGTACAGCCTGTTTGTGCCGTCTCAAAGGCAGGCCCCTGTCTTCTTCATCTTTCAAATCACTTTAGTTACCAGGGTGTCTGACCTTTTCCCTTCTTGCTGCAAATTAGAGTAAGAGTTGCCTTGATCTATACATGAAATACACAAACACTAATGAAAGCTGACAAGCTAAAATAAATGTCTGTGCATACTTTACACCGTGTGTGACACCACAGATAAGCAAAACGGTCATGAAATACAGCATGTGGCCCATGGGCCACGGGTTGGACACTCCTGTAAGTCTAGTCCTCGCTTCATGCTAAGTACTTGTGGTGGGTTACATGTGTAACAGAAACGTGTGTTGACCTCCTAATCCTTGGTACCTGTGAATGTGACTGGATGTGGTTGAGTTAGGATGAAGTCATTCAGGGGCCTCATCCAGGATGACTGTGTCTCTAGAAGAGGGAAATCTGGACACGGGCATAGTAGTCTCCCAAGGTGAGATAGATGAAACCACCAATCTGGATTCTACACCTCACCCACCAGCTGTGGGTGTCTGTTCCAGGAAGAAAGAAGAGTGCCTTTGCACGTGTCTCACGAGGAGCCATGCACGGAGGAGGCAGGCGTGTGACAATGGAGGCAGAACTTGGAATGATGTAGCTGCAAGCCAAGGAATGCCAGAGCCGCCAGAAGTGGAGAAGAGGCGAGGAAGGATTCTCCCCGTGGGTTTCAGAGGGAGCTCGCCCTGTCCACACCTCACTTTCACACTTTTAGCCTCTAGAACTGCGGTCATAAGTGAAACGGTTTGGGGTGCTTTGTTGTGGTGGCCCCCGGAAGCTAATACAGTGCTCAGTAACTGCCTGTGGGATTTGCAGGTGTTTGCATGTGCAGGATGCTCAGTGTTGCCCCCCATTCACACTTGGATAGTCCAGCCCTGGGTTTTTTTTTCCCTAACCCGTAGATTTTTTACTTGCTTTCTGCTGAAAGCTTTCTCCCTTACAGATCATCCCATTTAGATCATTGATTATTTTGTGCTTATTTATTACAGAAACCTTTGCTTGCTTGCTATAGGGAAATGTTTTTACGTGTACCAGGTTGAACAGAGTTAAGGTCGTTGTCATAAAGTGCTTGAATGTTCCTAACTTGCAGCAGCAGCAAGCGACTGACGCACTTTCCTTTAGTGCCGATTGGTTCCTGGTTCTGAAGCAGGAAGCAGGAGAGGTCATTGCTCCCTTCTGTCTTCTCCTTTTAGCTGGCAAGAAACGGAACCTAGTCAAAGTGGCTTTAAAAACAAGGAATGTGCGGTTCTTGCCAGATGGAAGTGCCACAGGAAGAGCAGGTTCGTGGTGGTGGCTGAGAGTGGTCACTGGGACTCAGGGTCTTCTCCTCTCTCCAGGATGAGTGTCACCCTAACGTGGGTGTCCCATGGCCGTAAGGTGGCTGACAGCAGCAGCTGGGCACCTACATCCTTGTTCATGGCCTGTGGGGTACACGTGGCTGTGTTTCTCTAACTGTCAGAAGAATGTCCCCAAGAGGCCACCCCGACACTTTCTCTCCATGTCTTTGTCCCAAACCAGCCACTGCCAGAGGGGATGAAATTAGCTTCATGGGCTCAGACTAACCATCTGAAGATGAACGGCTGGAGAGTCAACCACATGTCCCTCTACAAACTCCATATTCATAACACCTACCCTTTTTTGGCAAGCAGAATAATGGTGTCCCAAAGATGTCTGTGTCCTGATTCTCAGAACCTATGACAATATTACCATTCTTGGCAAAGAGAACTCTGTAGTTGTGGTTCATTTAAGGCTTTTGAGGCAGGGAGGTTATCCTGGAATGATGCAGGCAGATTCCACGTCAGAGAGAGATAGAAGGATAGAAGCAGAGACCGCTGAGAGGAAAGAGGCTGCACCTCTGACTTTGAAGATGGAGGAAGGGGCCACAAGCCAAGGAATGCAGGCAACCTCTAGAAGCTGGAGAAGACAGGGAAACAGAGTCTCCTCTAGAGCCTCCAGAAGGGATATATCCCTGTCAGTACCTTGATCTTAGCCTGGTGAAACTAATTTTGAACTTCTAGTTTAAGAACCGTCAGATAGTAAACCTCTGTTATTTTAAGCCATTAAGTGTGTAGTACGTTAGTATGGTGTTTCTCTGGCCTACCTTGGATCTATATAGACCTTCCCTAAGATTAAGCATCTTTATTTTTAATCTTTTATGGTATGCATATAGAAAATACACAAACATTTATGGATTAAACAAAGGACAAATTCAGTCTCGGGTCCTCCTCCAGGTAGGGTCAGCCTGGTTATTTTCTCTCAAAATGGCAACTGTTGGTTCCTTCATTCACCGCTAGTGCTGGGTGCTGGGAGTACAGAAGTGAAAGTTTTCCTTACTCACAGCTACTCAGGGTGCCTCCACCAGCCATTTGAGTCCATAAGTATTTTCAGTGTTAAATTAGAGCTCTTCCAGATGTCTGCTCTGTCTTTGTAGCTCAAGCCAGTTTCCTCTGAAGCTTATTCAAACCTGCCAGTTTTTTGTAAGCCCTAGCAATGGTTAGATGTGGGTAAGCACTTCCCCAGATAGGTCCATTTTTAGGATGCTGCATGTTTCTGACATCAGCAGTAATTCTGGCTGAGTCCTGGGGTCCACAGAGGCTGTTATCTGCCTCTTGCCCTCGTACCAGTTGGACAAAGACGCTGCTATTTGGAAGTTTTCTTTGTGGTTCTTTATTTCCTCTCCTCTGTGAGGCTTCCTGTTCTGCAGTGGCACAGTGGTAGAGCACACACATCACACTTGGAAACTTTTTGTTATTGTACCATAGTCCAGCCATTTCTGAGAACCTTGCGCGTTTTCTAGAGGTGATAAATGACCAGTGGTAATCTATGGAAAGTATCTGGGAAGGTAACAGAAATAATGGGGTAGAGAAATGGAGGAGGGGACTTTTCCAACCTTCTACTCCTGTCCTGAGGACATTGAGGCCTAGGTTATCCATGTAACCTTGGACAAATTACTCAAGACACTTTTCCTATCTATGACATGGAGGTGATCACAGTACCAACGCAACTGGGGTGTTGTGAAGATTCACTGAGTGAATATGTGCAAAGAAATGCCCCTGTGACCTGCACATCCACTGTGCAAGCGGCTCACTTCTCTGACCCTAAGCGTTGGTCTCCAGCACTTTCAGTGACACTTGCTATTTCATCACATGCCCGTGTTGTATGGTCGATTTAACCAGAGCCCGTGAATGGGATTTTGTTTCTGGTTTTCCAGTGTTGTAAACAACATCTGATGACTACCCTCATAGGTAAGGATTTGTGCTCATCTTCAATGCTCTCCTTAAGTTAAATTTCTAGCATTAGAATTGCTGGGTCAAAGAGGGTGCATATTTTTAAGGCTTTTCTTAATAGGCGCTACCAGATTCTCCTCCAGGAAAGCACTAGTTTACACGCCTCCCCACCAGTGAATGTGTATACCAATTTACATGTGTGGCCAGGATATTAACTTTTAATCAAATGAAGGCCCAGGAAAAATAGGAGATATTTCCCTAAGGATAAAGCATTCCTTGTTCTTGCTTATAAGCAGTAAAAGCTTAAAAGAGAACTTGGAGGGAGCCCAGAAGGCACATAGCATGTGTGACAGCAGCGCCCTCTACTGGCTCTTTCTGGTTGAGTGTGAGCTGTGCTAGATGGTGATGCTGAGATGGTTGCAGTTATCTGTCCCATGGACCTTGGAGGTAGATACCAGGAGTCACAGGGCAACATTTTAAAAGGACGTCTGACCATCTAAAAAGTCAGTAATATTTAGTTCTTGATCATATTGTTTTACAACAGTGGTTCTGTACAGGGAAGGATTTGTCTTCCAGAGAACACTTGGTGGTATTTGGAAATGCTTTTGGGTGTTGCAAACCTGGGGGTTCAGGTGTAGGGAACCTACTGTTAGATTATTACAGGTAGAGGCCAAGGGTGTTGCTAAATGTGTTCCAATGCACAGGCCAGCCTGACCACAGCACTCAGCAGCTCAGGATGTCAATAAGTGTTAAGGTTGAGAAACGGAAGAATTGTCCCGAGAAGGTTTCTCTTTTCAGACTAAAGTACAGAACTATTAATATATGACATACAATGTGCTGTGATGATTATTTGGTTGTAGAAACGTGTTAGTTTTTTGAAATAAAATGGAAAACAGGTAGAAATGAAACAGTAAATGGGCATATTTAGAAGAGAGGCTGGAGGAAAACACAGCCCATGAGAATGTCACGGGTACCAATATGAGAGGGATTTCTTTTTTCCTGTTAGCTTCACTTGGTTAAACCTGCCCCAGATTCCTGTGGTTTTCCCTTAAATGCCTTCTCTGCTGGTAAAAATAGTGCTTTATTTGACACTCTTCCCCAATACAAGCACCCGTGTTTTCGTAACACTTATAACCGTGCCTTCCAGTGTTCAGTGGGGAATTACCATCTGTGGCTACAGTGTGCTCCCCTCACCGAGCCCCAGTGGATGCTGATTCAAGCATTGTTTCCAATTTGGAGAAGGACGAGAAGAATTCCAAAAATAATCTTAGAGAAGGGTGTGCCTGGAGGGGAAAGTATGATGAGAATTTCGGGAAACTGAAACTGTGCTGGAACTTGCTTTGACATTTGCTGAGCTTGAGGAGGACTTCTGTCACTGGTGTCACCCAAACCTGTTTTTAAAGTCTTCTCTTGGCTGGGTGTGGTGGCTCATGCCTATAATCCTAGCACTTTTGGAGACTGAAGCTGGAGGATTGCTTAAGGTCAGGTGTTTGAGATGACAGTGACCTCTAATGACACCACTGCCCTCATGTCTGGGCAACAAAATAAGACCTTGTCTCAAGAAAAAAAAAATCATTTTGCTTTAGGTTTGTTAGCCTCTGAATTGCTTGTATCCTAGAACATGTGTCTTGAAATGATTAGCTTGAGTGGTCTCCTTGGCTATTTTAAATAATGTTAAGAGGATTATTTTGTCAGAAGTGAGGGAAAACCCCTGCAGCTTCTCCCTACACATCAGATACTATTTTGGTCGTCTTTCATAAGTATTTTCCAGACTACAGGTCATGACTAATGGGTTGTAACATCGATGTAACCAGCATTACAAAAAAAAATAGTCAGATAGGAAGTATCAAAGGGTATCGTACATAGTAAGAGCAACCTTAGTTCTGGTGATACACAGATACATCCCCATGCACATGTTTGTGCATTTGTGCATGTGTATGAGTGGTGGGCAGGTTTTAAAGGCAGTAGCTTAGGTTTTACGATATGTTGAGATCTGACTTGCTTTCTAAAATTCTGTAAAGCTCTCAGTGATTCCTCCTCATCCCTGTCCTCAACTTCGTCTCTGTGGCTTTTGCAGGTGGGACCCGGGAGATCGGCTCTGCTCTGACCAGGATGTGCATGCGCCACCGGAGCATAGAGGCCAAGCTGAGGCAGTTTTCCAGGTGAGAAGCCACTTCACCCCAGCCTCCAGCACCCTTCCGAGTTCAGGTTAAGGAAGCTGTGATACGGCATAGCTCACCTTGAGCAGTGCTAGTTACCCCGCAGTATTTAAATCCCACAACCTTTCCCCCAGCTCGGTGCATTCATTAAATGAGTATTTTGGGGTATCTGCTATATTCTAGGAACTGGTCTGGGACTGGACTAGAGAACCAGGCAGCTGGGTCCCGGCCCTCACAGTAGCCTATGCTCCCCTTCGAATCATCTCTGTGTGCCTGCCTGGTCTCTCCTCACATTCCAGCAGCATGAGGAGCTGGTGCACCCCACTGGGGCAGTCTGAGCCCCTCCCCCACAGGAGCCTCTTAGAAAGAGGGGCTGCAGGATCAGAGTGTATGCAGTGCCCCGCTGTCCTGTGCCGTGGGCCCTGCGTGCTTCCTCCAGACCCTCCAAGAACCGTCTGCACTGCCAGCTGCCTGTCAGCCTGCAGGCTTCCAAAATGGGGAGGAATGGCGGTGGCTGGGATTTAGAGTCACCAATGTTCAAGTGAAAATGGACATTTGTTTCCCTAGCATGTTAGCATTAATTCATCAGTCTCATGCAGTTCCATTTGGGACATTGCATGAAATGGAGAGGTGCACTTGGCGATGCCTTCACCCCTCAATGGTCCAGGAGCTGGTCAGGCAGCTTGAGAATTTTCTGGGTCTCTCCATTCTTCTCTTTCTCCTGTGCACGTACGTTTGTGACTTAGAATCCTACACACACATCAGAACCCAGTGGGTCTTTTTAAAAATAGTAATACAGGGGCTTCACCTTCAAAGTCTTCATTTGAGATGATGTAAGGCCTGGGTGTCTTTGCCTTTTGGTGGTTCCTATATGTGCAGGCAGAGGAGTGACCTGGTGGTTCTGCACTGGGCTTGTTAACGAGAGACTAGAACAGTCATGCTGACAACTTCTTAGAGTCACTGAAAAGCGTTCTGAGAACAAATCTGCCGCAACGCTGGGGCCTTAGATGTGAACATCAGCATATCACACTGCCTTTTCTTGCTTTAGGTAATTGTGATTTAGGTATGTGTTGACAGCCGTGTGTAAATCTGGACAACAGAAGGCATCTGTTCAATGTCTTTTTCTCTTTTTCTCTCCCATTTGGTAAAAGTGCTTTAATTGATTGTCTGATAAACCCACTTCAAGAACAGATGGAAGAATGGAAGAAAGTGGCCAACCAGCTGGATAAAGACCACGCAAAAGGTACAGGGGCATCTGATGCTTTGTCACACTCTGGGCAGTGCCATGGGAGGGGGGTGCTGCCCCTGTTGGGTTTCCTGGCTCACCTACAAGCTGAGGGCCCGCTCTGTCCCTGCTGCTCTAGAGGCTCTTGAGTGTCAGGATAAGGACGACAGAGCGATGTCATTGCAGGACTGAATTCTGTTTCTTGGTAGGAACCATCACTCAGCAGCCGATAGTCTGATCACTCAGGGCCATTCATTGTATTCAGCTGAATTAAAAGGGAATTGTAATTACAGGTTTAAATGCCAAACATTCATACATAAGGCATTTCAGCGTATTTTGAAAACCAGACTTTTAATGGCATTATCCTACCCTGGGTTTCCTGCCCGGAACTGGCCATTCTTTCTGTGTATTGTCTTGAGTAGGCGAGACGAGTCTTTGTGAACTGGTTTAGTTAGTTGTCAAGGACCTTGATGGTGTGAGAAGGAACGGGGTGTAATCTGTGCAGGAAATAGCACTGATACTCTCAAGCGAGTGCTTTGTGTTCCCTTTACGTAGGCCAATGAGACTGCTTGGTAAGAAGTTCTAATCCCCCGTTCAGGTCATGCTGATGTTTTTTACATACTAGGTGACAATGGGGGCTACAGAAAGATAAACATGGCATCCGGTATTACAGAATAAATTAACACCACTACAAAGCAAAGCAAAATAAAGGCTACCGTGAAGCCCCAACCAGATGATCTGGGAATGGGAATGGACCACTGGCTATGGCTTCAGAAACAGGCCTCTTTCTGACCATGGAGATGGCCTATTGTGCCTGCTTCGGGCTATATTGGAAAAACCATTTCATGTCCCCAGCAGCTGCCACTGGAGAGTTATGTTCACTCAAGTCATTGATCCCTTCCCTCATTTCTGTACCTACAGCCACTGAACTCTGTTCCATCCCGGGGCACTCCCTGGGGCCACAAAGATAAATAAGTTGATCGTGCCTTTCCTGCGTGTCCTTTAATATTTGTTAATCATAGAAAATAGGCTCCTGTAGTTGTGTCTTCATTGTTACTGGAAATTAGTCTTAAGTAGAACTTCATCAACCATTTTAATAAAAGAACCAGGAATGGCAGTGACTTATGTTGAGATTCAAAAGTAGGGGTATAATAGATGAATATTTAGCAGTTATGGAAAAAAGTTAATATAAAAATCCTTTATTTCTCCTACCTTAACTTGAAATTAAGGAGAGAAGCAAATTCAAAGGATTAACTGCCCCGCAATGTATTAATCAGGCTTTGGGTTAATCAGGGTTGTCTTCTCTTAAGTTCACTGGGTTTGACCATTTGTACTTTTCATTTGATAAAAGAAAATAGAAGCATTTGAAATTTTTTTCAGATGGGCAAAGACTTGATAGTTTACATTTGGCCCAATTAACTTCATTCATTTATTTCTTTTATTAAATGTTCCTATTTAATGTGCAGCAAAGCACATCAAATTTTTATGGCAAGGACTTCCAAATTAGACGTGCAGCGCTTTTTATTAGAGTGGTTGTAATAAACCACTGGGGGGAGAAGGCAGTGGGTCTCTCAGAGAGCCCTGCTCAATTCCTACTCGTCCAATAAAACAAGGGTCCGATTATAATGACATACACCCTTTCCTCCTGCTAAGTGCCCACATACTCACAGAGAAACACTTCTTAGTTTTTTTTCCTTAGGTTTCATATGCAGAGACTATGCCGGAATGTGAATCAAGACCTGTTGTCAGGCCCCACACACCTGCTAAGGGACCCCACACTAGGCAGAGGCCAAGAGGTCATGAGGGTACAGAGCCCCTGGCCCCCAGATGCTGTGACAAAGCCCTTCTTTTATCTTTTAAAGTCAGCATTAACTCAGTGAGCACGTGCCAGGTTGCAGCCACACACTCTGAAAGGCCGCAGAACATGGAGTGAGAGAGTGTGTGTGCCCCGAGGGCCGCAGTGGAAGAGCACGCGTTGGGTTGAGGGATTAGGAGGTGCTGTTTGTAGAAAGCCTAATGGATGGACGTGGTTCCATCACACTGAACTTGGGCCTCTGAGAGGTGTCCCAGCAAGAGGGAAAGCTGTACAGAGAAGCAAGGCAGATGGGGCGATGGTTGGGAAAGAGCAGAAAGCTGCCCTCAGGGGCTTCAGTCCATCCTGCAAAGGCTTTGTGTGCCAAGGCGGAGGAGTCTGGGACTTGGCACGGGAGCGGTGGCCGGGGATAGAGCCCATGCTTTTGAACAGGGAAGTGAGGTGAACAGTTTCACTGTAGGAGAACTATTCTGGCTGCAATTCCTTTATGCTTTTCACAAATGTGTCTCCCTGCCTTGCGTGCCGGGCTCTGTGCTAGGCTTTGAGGACCGAGTCATCTAGACAGACACAACTCTGTCTTCATGGAGCCAAAGTTTGGGGGTGCTGGTGGTGTAGCAAGGGTGGGAAACATCACTCCAAGGATCCCATGACCTGCATGCTGGTAGAGCGAAGGAGAAACTGGGGAGACAGGAGGAGTTGGCTGAAAGGCGGCTCTAGGAGGATGTAAATGGCGCTCTGACAGGCTTAGGGCCAACGGAAGGGAAGCCTCAGGCTGGCTGCGAGGGAGCCGGTCCAGGTGAAATGTACAGCAGCTGGCAGTTAGTTGACAGTGAGGGCGGCAAGGGAGAGGAGCGTTAGAGGTGACTGGCATCTCAGGTGTCTGCGTGTGGATGGCGGTGATGGGAGCAACAGAAATGGGGGAGGCACCCTGGGCTTGCCCAGTTTTTCCCCCATATGATCTAGTTTCACTAGAAACACTCTTTGCTGAATTATAGCATCTGGCCAGCGGCTTTCCCGGCTGAGGTTCTTTTTTGAGCAAGGCTCTGTGGATTTGGGCCTTGGAATAGTAGATAATATTGAAAATCTTTCTTGATACTTGAACTGAGGAACTATGGATTTTTTTTTTTATTATTAAAATAATCCCAAATGAAGTCTTCTCTCAAATCTGGCAACGTGAATGTGATGGGGAAAGACCATAGTGTGTTTTGTAGTTTTTCACGTGAATAGCCTCTTAGTCATAAAACGTCAGCATGAGATTTTTATCATTCTGTATTCCAATAAAGCCATTTGTTGCTTGTCACAGTTTATGTTTTCCGTGATGGAGGGAATGGCTTTTTCTAAAATAATTCTGTTGGGCAAAATGGTAAAATTATTTCATTTTCTACTTTCTTTTAGAATATAAAAAAGCCCGCCAAGAGATAAAAAAGAAGTCGTCAGATACGCTGAAACTGCAGAAGAAAGCAAAAAAAGGTAACTCCTGAAATTCTGCTAATGATTCTGTTACTTTGAGAAAAAATAATGTGTGCTTGACTGATCTTTGAAGGAGAAGGTTTTGAATTCTTAGACTCCCTTGTGTCTGAAGGACCTGGAGCACAGGCAGGAGCTAACAGAACCTACGTGAATTAAAGTCTTCAAAGGGCAGAATATGTGTTAAGTCAGAGCCCTTGCAAAGTAGAACTTGACTTGTTCCTTCCCCCACCTTTGTCTTCCAAGTTTGACAGTTTTTCCGTGTCTATTGTGCTTCGTACTGAAACATACACATTTCTTAGAAGCTTTGGGATAATGCGAAAAAGGCTTTATGCAAATGTTCTATAGTAATTATTATAGAAATTATGTCATTTTCTCCTCCAGCTTCTACAGCCTATAATCTCTGAAACCCTTTATTAAGTCTTGTGAGGATGTTATCATAGAAATGGCTGCAGGGAGAACCGGGAGTCATTGCCATGTGAGGCGGTTTCATGGAGTTTATGAAAGCAGGGCTCCATAACTCACTGCTGGAGAGAACCAGGCTGGTGCAAGACACCCCCTTTCCTCATTTATCATTTATTATCAGTCACTAACCAATGAACTGCCAGATCCTTGTCCTACCTTTGTTCTTCCAGAAGGGACCGTGAGTTTAAAGAAAAAAGAAATCTAGGCACATCCATTTTGCAAGTATCATAACATTTTACTAAGACCTAAAATGTAGGGACTTTCTTTTGAGCTGGGGGAGGTGACATTCCTTCCAGATCCCTAGTATTTTAACCTGCTGCACCACAAGTGATAAGAATGGACTCTTCCCAGCAGGCTGCTCTGTGGGATGTTTTGAGCATTAAGTTGGGACAGCAACCTTTTCAGGGAGGGCTCCCCAAACCAAAGTTTCTTCTTTCCTAAACAAACGGTTATTTAGAACAAAAAGAAAATATATTTGGAGGGGCAGGGTGGGCAGTGGGATGATGGTAAGACAGTTTTTAAGCTTTGAAATTTCTAAAAAATGCCCTCCCACCCCAATTTCCACAGAAACCATAAGTCCATTTCAAGCTAAAGACAGCAGAATTTTCAACTACAATCAGATTTTCTTTCCATATTGGCTCCAACAGTTTCTTTTGAATGTGTGGGTTTTATTTGGCGGGGAGCTGTTTTGTTTTGTTTGGTGCTTCTCCAATTATATTCTTTTTAACTAGGGCACCTGGAAGCTAGTGTTTGACAAGCAATAGGGTTTGTGGCCAGTAACATTTTAGTGAGTCTAGAGGTATAAATGAAATTACTACCATATTCCATCGACCCTGAGGCCCCCTGAGGAGCAGGCTGGTCAAAATTTGGTGCCGAACTCCACCTAATAGACAGTTTGGCAGCTTTGAAATAGGAAGGATTAATGGGCTTGGAGAGGTGTTCCAGGAAAGATGCTTGGGCTTGGAAAATGTTTGGGAATTTGGGAAAAGAGTAGAATAAGGAAAAGTAGCTATTTTCTCTTAGCCCTTCCAGAAGTCTCTTTTCAGAGGCCTTGAGTTTTTGGCTGCAGTGGTGATCCTTTTATCTAAATTCTGCATGGAGGCTGAGATGGTCCTGGTCTGTCACTCAACCTCATTAGCGTTATCCAATTAACAGAATTTGGACCTCTTGGGTGAAGTCTGATAGGCTGATTGCAGTGCAGCATGAAAGGAACCTGGCTGGGGCTGTAGACAGGATAATGAGCTCCCCTGTGGAGGCTGGTTGGAGAGATTTGGAATCACAGGACACTGGATTGCATGGAACATTGAAGAGATGCTTCTGTCCATGGGACTTGGGAACAATTGGCATTTAGCTGTGAAGTTTCTTGGGGTCCTTGGGCTGGGAAAGCTGTTATCAGGGGTTTCTGAAGCGTCTGTCTTCCTAGCCCCCTCTTCGTACCGGCAGTCTCAGGCACCAGGTCCTTTCCACAGGTGTACTTAGGTCTCTAAGATCAGTCAGTTCAGTAGCTCAGAATGTTCTGGAGATTTTCTAGTTACTTCAAGGTACAAGAGAAAACAATTTTTATTTGTCTCTTTTACAAAAAAAGTCTTCGAAAATAGAAGTGTGGTTTTTGGCTAGCTATTCATGTTTGTGTATTTCTGGGTGAATATAGCCTTCTGGAAGGTGCCAAACTCATCATCCTGACTGGACTCCTGCTACAGAATGCTCCCCTGGAAGGCCTATGGCCTGAGAAGGGACTGAAACCACCATGATTTAAGGGCCAGAAAAAGTCTGGTCATTTGAGGCTTTCATTTGTTTGGGGGGTCTGGTTAGTTGAAGTTTCCCTTTCAGCTAGAAAACCTCTTGAGGCAAGGTCTTGGACTCTTGGCTTATAAAAGTGTTAGTCTGTTTCTTCTGAGATTTATACCAGGTATTATTAGGAGAGATGAAGCCTTTGGATACATTTTTGGGGTGTCTTGATAAAACTGAAATCTGATTTACACAGCCAGATAATCACTTCCTTTTAAATACATTTTTAGGAGATTATCAGACAGCTTTCTGCCGTGCCTTTTACAGAAACAATGATCTAAAAATTCTTCTGACTCCCTTTCAAAATTCCAAATGCCTCTGGCACATGGCCGTGGCCTTA
This sequence comes from Loris lydekkerianus, assembly GCA_963574355.1. NCBI lineage: Eukaryota > Metazoa > Chordata > Mammalia > Primates > Lorisidae > Loris > Loris lydekkerianus. Next base: position 52,983 of record CAUYPK010106121.1, read on the forward strand.
GGCCTCCCCTGATGGGGGAGACACACCCAGGCTGTGATTTTAGCAAGCAGCTCATCTGCCTTACTTCTTACTCTACAGATATCACGTTTCATCACGTTCTTTATTTGGCTATTTTTTACTATAAAGAAAGGTCATTTGTGATATAAAAGTATCTAAATATTTTCATCTAAAAACATTTAATGGTTTGCCTCTTACTAGGTTTAATAATCTCAGAATCATTATAAAGCAACTCAGAATATGCTGCAGCTGTGGGTGAATATGCCCAGAGAGAGGAGGGCTGGAGGGACAATCCCCACCTTCAGAGAAGTTTTGGGTGTGGGCACAGAGTCATGAGTACAGGGTCAAGGGCAAAACTCAGAGCCAGCCTTGCCGCCAAGGGGAGGAGCAGGGGCAGCAGGATGCTGAAGAATTGGAGCCACCCAGTAGCCTATGGAGTCTGACCCTCTTCCTGCTTCACGACGCCAGCTCATTGATGGTGGGTCCTGGAGTTGACCGTCTCTCAACTGGGGAAGGAAGAGAGGATTAGAAATGAGAGGCACTCTATGCTATTTACCTACTTTTGCCACCTTCCTGTATAAAGTCAGCAGCCTTCTCATTTCACTAACTCCCATATTATTTGTTATTTATTTTGAGATAGAGTCTCACTATGTCACCCTTGGTAGAGTGCTGTAGGGTCACAGCTCACGGCAGCCTCAAACTCATGGGCTTAAGCGATTCTCTTGCCTCAGCCTCCCAAGTAGCTGGGACTATAGGCGCCCACCACAACGCTGGGATATTTTTTTGTTGCAGTTGTTTAGCTGGCCCAGGCCAGGTTAAAACCCACCACCCACCACTATATGTGGCCGTCGCTGTAACCACTGTGCTACGGGCACTGAGCCTAACTCCCATATCATTAATTTAGGTGGAAAATATGGCAGAGCCTTCTGTTTCCATCTGTGAATTAATACAAGTATATCAGGGATTTTTTTTATAATAATGGCTAACATATATCAGGTGCTTATCATTGCCATTGTGCCTCTTAAGTATTAAATCTAAGAAGTTTTTGGTTTCTTTTTTGAGATATCATTTTGCGGTCTTGCCTAGGCTGGTCAGAAATTCCTGGGCTCAAGTGATCCTCAGCCTCCCAGGTAGCTGGGTTGCAAGTGCATGCTAGTTAACCCGGCAGGGACTTTTTTTTTTTTTTTTGAGAGCAAGAACGGGGACATGGTAGTATGTTGACCATTGAGCTGACATTTAAATAGCTGAATATATCATTTTTTCACTGGAGGCTGCAAACCCAGTAATACAAACGCCGTAAACAGACTCACAGAGTTCTTTACCAACAGAGTATTTGCTGTTATACTAAAATTTGAAATTCTTTAACTTTTTTTCTTCATTCTTACCCATCCTAAACTTTGTTTCCTAGGATTTCCTAGATACTTTCCAAGTTAAGATAAATTATGCTCGAAGATTTTCTTGTTAAAGCATCTGCATGGGCTTCTGGGTATAGATTCTCATCTCATTTTAAGAAAATCCTCACCCTATTTTCTAGGGGTGATAACTCCTAACTAGGAATATATTTCTGGTTAGATGAGAAGGAAAGAGTATTAGTGAGGCAGGAAAGGGGAACTCGGATGTCCAGCTCTTGGTGGACGTGGGTCCAATCAGCCCTACTATAAAATTTGGCAGTGAACCACAGACTGTTGAACACGCTAAACAAAGGTAAGACTGCTGCTGTTTGAATACCAGTTTGACTTTATTATTTTCCTTTCTGTGTCAATTGTGTATCCTGCACTTTGTCACCGTGCGCCACCCCCGCCCAGTGGACGCTTCCGGTAAGTCTACCATCCTCAGTCTCTGGTGGCTGGTCACGGTCTGGTCCTTGCTGTGGGCTTTCCGTGGTTGTCCAGACCTATGCTCGTGGCCCAAATTTTCCTACCAGCTTGGAACTATCAATTGTGCCTACTTAATTTTCTATAACCTTAAGAAAATCATGTGTGTGTGTGTGTTTTCATCATTTTCCTCCTTGGATGTTTGGCCATTTAAAGTGTTAGCACGACATTCTGAGAGCCTTTGCATCATCGTAATTTAGTATTAAACTCATGGAAAAAAGAAATACAGAGAAAAAAGAAATACTGTCCTTTCCACAGGAAATAAACATTCATGCATACATATATGTCTGAGTATATATGTATGTGTGTATTTACGCCACAGGCAAAACATGTAGAGATACATGTCTTAATTTTCATGTTGAATTTGGTGGTCTTAAGCTTGCAAAACCATCTTTGACTTTGTCCCTTCAGATCCTATACTGCAGTTCTTTTAAAAACCAATAATTTATTTCTTTAAAAAACAAGAAGTATTTCTTATTTCAGGAGAGTGTGTGAAATGTTTCATTTCAAAGATATCACATCTTTGAATTCAACCCCCAAAATGATTCTTCCTGATTGAAGGTTGAGCCTCACCCTGTGAATAACCGTGCTACTACAATTTCAAGTCGCTTTTGCAGTCTGGTTGCTGTGCCTCTGTCACGGGAGGACGTCTGTGAGGCATCCATGTGGTTCATCTTGCCTGAGTGTGACATTCTACTGAACAGGTCCAAAAGGGTTTTGAATTGAATCCTGTCATCCACAAACAGGCCTGATGTACTTGACTTTGCTCTGTCATGGGGGACTGGGGTTGTTCCCCTCTGGGGAAGCACAGTCCTGCCTCTGTTCTCGTGGTCACATAGGGCTAGTCATTCCCTGACTTTAAATATGATGATCCTTTCTGGTTCTCAATACTATGATTATGAAACAGCTTGAACAATTTCTATCTATTTAAATCTTTAGAAGGAAGGTAAGACATAGCCACTTTTTTACTTCAGAAAAATTCACAGAACAAAACATATCGTTTTAACCCTATTGATGTGTATGTTTCAGGGGCTTTTAGTACATTCCCAGTGTCATGCAGCTATCACCACTATCTAATTTTAGAACATTTTCGTCATCCCCAGAAGACCCTTCCTGCCCTTTAAGCAGTCACTTGCTATTTCCCACCACCCCAAGCCTCCCAGCCCCTGACAACTACTCATCTGCTTTCTTTCTCTGGATTTCCCTGTTCTGGACATTTTATACAGATGAAATCATGTAATACGTGGCCTTTTGAGAACACCGTCTTTTGACTCTTGAGTTTTATTGGAACCTTTACTGAGAGCCTGGCATGACTCAATTTATGGAATAATGGGGTATTTTGTTTGTTTGAAATGATGGGAACTAAGTTTGGAATAAATGAAGAAACCATATAGCCTCTTGCCTTTGTATCTTCCAAAGATTCTGCTTATCTTTTTTTTTTAAATGTGTTTGTAGAGATAGGATCTCACTGTGTTGTTGAGGTTAGTCTCAAACTCTTGACCTCAAGCAATCCTCCTGCCTCAGTGCTGGGATTACAGGTGGGAGGCACCAAACCCAGACAATTCTGCTTATCGTTCAAAGAAAAATTTCAGCAGCCCCTTTTTATTTCTCTCCTGCAGGGGCTGGTTCGTAGGGCTAAACCACAGTGAATTTGGACATAAGCACATACGAAAATGTGGGTCATAGAAGAGGTTTGAGGTTCTTACAATTTAAAAAACATATATATAAAGAGAGAAAGAAGTAAAAGTTTTAGATCATTTTTGTTCAGGTGGAGTGTCCCTTAGTGGAAATGCTTATGACCCGAAGTGTTTTGGACTTGGGAATATTTGCATATATATAATGAGCTCTCTTGAGGATGGGACTCAGGTCTAAGTATCAAATTCATTCCTATTTATCTTATAGATATGGCTTGAAGATAATTTTGTACAATATTTTTAATAATTTTGTGTATGAGACAAAAGTCAAGACTGCATTTTGACTGTAGCCCATCACATGAGGTCAGATGTGAGATTTTCACTTGCACTGTCATGTTCATGCTCGAAAAGTTTCAGACCTTGGAGCATATCAGATTTTGGGTTAGGAATGTTCAACCTGTATTTGAAAATCTATATTTGAACAATGTCTCATGAGAGTTAAAATGTTCTGGTTTAATAAGAGGGGACAAAAATATGTACGTATGTGGAACTCTCCTTTGGTCTGCTTAGAGCTATTTATCTTTAAGCACAGGTCCCTGCATAAGCAATGCCTAGGGCTCTCCAAAATGGAAGAAATTTACAACTTAGTAAAAATGTATTGAGACCAGGAGGGGCTGTACTGTTCCCATGAGTAACTTTGATGCTTCTAAACTCATTAGTTTGATCTGACGTGCTCATTGCTGTGATGAGCATAAGCAAAAGGTGTAGCTTTGGGGCAAAGAGGGAGGAACCCAACCAGGCTTGGGGTTTGGGTAGTGAGGATAAGGATGAAAAGGGGTGAGTTGGAGGAGGATGGCCAGTGGATATCAAAGCACAGGGGACAGCATGTGCTGAGATGTGGCTGTCACTGCTTGGGAACATCAGAAACAATGGTGAAGAGCAGACATGTCACAGAAGGGTACCCAGCGGAGCAGGCCACCAGATCCCACCAGGGATGGACTCTATACATAGAGAACCACAGTGGCTCAAACCTCGCTCAGCCACTGGTTTCCTGGGCAGTGCACCCTCCATGCTGACCTGCTTCCACTGAGCCTCAATTCTGATCAGACCCCAGAGTGAACGGGACTTCTTCCCATATCATCCTTCCTTTCTTGGGAAAAGCCTTGTGAAATGTTGATCCTTTCCACTGTGTGTGGCAGTTACCCACCACACCCAGCATACGCACACAGGAATGCCATGGTTTCTTCTGCATTTACAAAACCAGCAGAAACCATTCTCAGAAGAGCCGTGAACCCCGCGATCAATGGATTATCTGCCCTGCCTAAGTGGCAACAAATGAGTGTGACTTGCTTGGTTTCCTCCAATCACTAGCCCCTCTTTGATTTTCAAAGAGGGGTGCTGTGGGACCCTGCTCCCCAGAGGGAAGTCAGTGGAGGGAGGACGGAGAAGCAGGAGCGAGCAGTCAGCCCGTTCTCCCAGGCTACGCCCACCTGGGAGGGCTCATGGGGTCATAGAAGAGGAGGGTGCTCGGCCAGACTCCTTCCCTGGGTGTGGAAGCAGGGGTGGCACAATTTTAACTTTCAGACCTAGTGTGACAGTTGGGAAACCTTTCCTGACTTGAATCAGTGAAGACCTTTGAACTTAACCCAGAAAGCTCCTGCTAAGAGATATAGCATTTCAGATGAATGCGCGCAGCCTCAGGAGCTGGGACATCTGTTAGATGAATTTCACACCTGCAGATTCAGGGCAAGAACAAGCCAGATACCCACCCGAGGCCGGAGCCGTGAACTCTCTTCCTTTGCCCATCTAGTCTCTGGTAAAGCCTGTAACAAGACACAGCTTGAGTGCCTTGCCTGTGACTCTGGTCTCCAACGTCCCGAAGTGTCCCTGTGCAGGATCAGGATGGGACCATTGTCAAGGTGCACCTGTGGCTGTGTTCAGCAGCCAGGGCCACAGCAGGGGCCGAGGGCTTCTCATGTCAATTTTGACCAGATACAAAACAGAGAATTAAAAGGACACCTTGTTTGAAATATTGATTTCTTGCATCGTATACTTTTCATCTCCCTGGACAGTGCTAAATGGGTGGTGTGCGTGTGACTGAAGGGCAGGGTGGGGAAGCAGTTGCTGCCTCTCTTCAGTTGCCCTGTAAGCCATCAGTGATTTTCATGGGGCTAATTGATTGGCATCTGGTGGCGTCTTCTACTCACAAGCCTTCTTCACTAGTTCATTCATTCATGCTTTTGTTCAGGACACAGTGCCTCCTCTGTGCTGGACTCTGGTAACTGCTAAGGAGGTGAGGGCAGCCTCTGCCCTTCACTTGTCCCCAGGATGGCAAATACATATGTGTTCTAACATCAGTTCTGGGACCCTAGTTAGGTGTTCTGCAATTCAGTTCCGTTCTGGCACTAGCTGGAGTTAGGGCAGCCCCCACAAGGTAAAGGCTCAGTCCACAAGACGACCCCAACTTCAGTCCCCAGCCACAAGTAGATCCACTGGCTCTCCACATTTCTGCTCAGCAGACCACAAATTTGGGGTTTCCTATGACCCCTCCCCTCCTCTAGTTTGATAATTGACTAGAAGTCTCCCAGGTCACAGGAAGGCACTTACCCTGTGATTACTGACTTGCTGTGAGGAGTGCAGCTCACAGCCTTGTGTACCATGCTGGAGATGCAACTTTCAGAACTCTGCTGAAACCCTGTAGGAATTCTTCACTTCTAGATAATTCTACCATGACAGTGTGTATTTGGATTAGACTGTGGCTTCGCTGGAGACCCAGGTAACAAGTGGCTGTTGTCGAGGTGAGAGATGATGATGCCTGGAGTTCAGGAAAGTGGCCACCAGATGGAGGGTCAAGGCCTTTTTAGGAGAGATGTGAGTCAAAGGCAGAGATGTTGAGGAGATGGCAAGTTTCGGATCAGGCAATCAAGTGGCGGATGGTAGAGTTTCTTTAACCACAAAGGAATAAGCATTTTGGAATCCTGAGGATTCTCTGTTTGAGACACTCCAGGTGGGGAGCTGCAGGGCAGCATGAAACATTTTCTGGTTGTTTTCTATCTCTTCTTATCCTTTGCTTTGATGAGCAGATGATTGCTCAGGGACTAGTGAAGAATCTTTGGGATGAAATACCTTTCTTTAGTGTGGGTGTTTAGAATTATGGGATCTTTTGCATTTCCTTACATCAAAGAAGACCTTGAACTGAAAGCTGTTTAACCCCCAGGCCCCTGCATACATATCCCCTGCCAATGTCCTCAGCTAATCTCAGAAGGATGGCTTCAGAGATGCTGCCCTAGAATTTGATAGCACCTGCTGCCTACTGAGCGCTCAGCACGTGCCGGGCACTGTTCTAAACACTTGATGTGGATTAATCCCTTCGCTTTCACATCAACCATGTGGGCAAGGTGCTGTTATTATTTACATTTCCCAAGTAAGGGGAAATTGGGAGCACAGTGGGGTGAAAAATAAGTAATTGAATTCGTTTGAAAAATTTTAAAGCTAAAGGACATTAGTTTTATCTGATCAAATCTATCTTTTGATTTCTGATTTTTTTTTTTTTTTTAGGGAAATCAAACAAAAACTGCTGTAGGGGGTGACGCCCGTAGCTCAATGGGTAGGGCACTGGCCACATGCACCCAGGTTGGCAGATTTGAACCCGGCCCAGGACAGCAAAACAGCAATGACAACTGCAACAAAAAAATAGCCAGGCATTGTGGCAGGCACCTGTAGTCACAGCTACTCAGGAGGCTGAGGCAAGACAATAACTTAAGTCCAAGAGTTTGAGGTTGCTGTGCGCTGTGATGCCACAGCACTCTATCAGAGGTGCCATAGTGAAACTCAGTCTCAATATATATATATATATTTGCAGATATTTGCACACTTGGGTCATCCAGGCAAGTGTGCTGAGTGAGAACACACAGAACTGAGCAGAATCACTCATAGGTTCTGCCCTTGTGAGGCTGCCAATCAGTAGGGGAGACTGATGTCAATCAAATAACTGGAGAAATTAAAAAAGACAAAATTCAAACTGGGGGCATATGCTGTGAAGGACTGCCCTACAGCAGTATGTGTATATATATTTCATAGACTGGACAATATATATACACACACTGCTGTAGGGTATTAAGAGTAGAAGATGACTTATGAAGGGATAATGAAGGCAGCCTATTATTGGTGAGAAAAGGGAATTTGTCATTCCAAGTTATAATCTTCCTCATTACTTTGCATATCCATTTTAGTACTTACATCTTGTATTTCACTATTTTTAGCCTGTATTTCATCTAACTCTAGGATGCCATTCATCATTAGATTCAACATTATTTTCCAGACTGCTAAAAATGGAAAAAAAGAAAAAAAAAAAAAAAAACAAAAAAAAAAAACCTTGCCTATCAAACTGTATAACACACTGGATTGTAAGAAACTTCCACAGTGGGTGACTAATGGCTACTGAGAATGAAATCCAGCATTTTTTTTTGTGTGTGTGTGTGTGTGAGGGGCATATGGCAGTCATTTTGCAGTATTCTAATAGTTTCCCCATATGTCAGTCTCAGAAAAAAGAAATGACGTGGGATGTCTTGGACTCCTGATGGCAGTCTTGGCCCAGTGCTTCCCACATTTGCTCTTACCCCATTGGAAAGGCTCTTGCTGATAACGGGCCCTGACGTGGTGACCATGTTGGGTGCAGAGTGAGTTTGGAGAGGCTGAACCAGTACAGATGATGCTGATCACACTCGACTGGCTTTTTGATTGGTTGTTCAGCTCCTGGTAGCTTGTTTCCAGCATTTGTGTTTGCTGTGAGGAGGAAGCGTAAAGAACGTGGGCTTCTGAATGGGGAAGACCTGGGGCTGGATTTAGCTGTACTTGCGACTAGCTTGCAGTAACTGTGACCCTGTGTCAGCCACTATGCCTCTTGTAGTCTCAGCTCACCATCTATCAAAAGGGTTATTGATTCCTGCCTTGAATGTTTATGCACAAGATTAAGGAAAATAAAGTAGAAACTTTGGGAAGTTGATATGGGATCTTCATTTCATTCCAGAAAGCTTTGTGAACTCTCTGTACTTAGTTGAGAAAACATTCCTTTCTCCTTTAGGGGTGCTGTGTGGGCCCATGGCATGGTGCCCATTTACAGTGGTTTGTCCCAGGAACACTTATGACAGAGATCATAATTACGATTTCCCCTGGTGAGGGAGGGTAGCAGAATTCCCCAGCATGGACACACCAAGATCTAGAAACTGGCAGTGGAAAAAAAAAGTTCTCAAGACCGAGGATGCCTTAGATTTTACAGAAAAAGCCACAAGCACTTCTGTGCCTAAGGATTTTGTCTGGGAAGCCCAACTAAGGACCCCCCCCCCCCCCTTTTGGCTGCTTATTGAGTCCTGGAATTTGCTTGTTCTGAAGTGCTAGGCCAGTTAAGGGCATGACGGGGAAGGCCAGTGAGCAAACTCAGGACATGTTGGTATATCAGGGCCTCCTTCATTTGCAGATATTTGCACACTTGGGTCATCCAGGCAAGTGTGCTGAGTGAGAACAAACACACGGAACTGAGCAGAATCACTCATAGGTTCTGCCCTTGTGAGGCTGCCGATCAGTAGGGGAGACTGATGTCAATCAAATAACTGGAGAAATTAAAAAAGACAAAATTCAAACTGGGGGCAGTGCTGTGAAGGATAAGTGTAAGGGACGTCTGAGATCAAGTAAGAGAATCCCAGCCTGGGAGGGGTTCAAGGAGACCTTCCCTGAATGGTCCAGAATTAAGCCAGACCTACAGGATGAACAGGTGTTAGGCACAGGGAGGAGAGTTTCATGGAGATGGGAGCCCAGACCCCAGAGGATGAAAGGGAAAGGGAGAAAGGAGCAGGAGAATAGCCCGAGAAGGCTGAGGCTGCGAGATGGGATGGCATGATTCTGCTTGGAGGGCAGGCCGTGCTCAGGACATTGGGCTTGAGAGCCAGAGGGAGGAATAATAGTATTTGCATTTTGAAAGTAATTCAGGGCTGCTCTGGTGGACATGGTCTGAGTGTAGTTGGAGTGTTGCTTAAGGGTTTGTGAGAGATCGTGGTGGCCCAGTGAAGGTAGAGGTAGCAGAGATCAGACAAGAGGGTGGAACAAGTCCTCATGGGAGTAGGAATGGCAGGACCTGTGCACCAGGAGTCATCAGTGAAATGAACGGGCTTTTGTATAAGCAGAACCTCCATAGATAACCCCTTTCCTGTATTGACCACCTCCTTAAGTTGACCTCATTTTCATAGACTGGACAAGCACCAGGTGTATGAATGAGTACAATAGGCCTAGTTCCTTATGTTGACCACCTCCGTATGCTGACCATTTTGTTACAGTCCCTTGGGTGGTCAACTTACAGAGCTTCTACTGTGTACAAAATCAGCACCAGTATAACTTGGAAGTTGTGGACCTCAAAAATGTCCTTATATCATAAAACCAGTGCATCCAATAGGGAGGGACATGGAATAATTTCTTCCACAGTTTTTTTAAATAAATATAATTATATGTTGTGTTAGTGAATTTAAGAAATAAACATTGTGTTTTTAGGTTATGATATATCCAGAATGGAATGTTCTCACTATGACTATAATTATAGAAGTCTTTACAGATTATACTTATTTTAGAATACTAGTTTGAGAGACCTCTAATCATTACATAATACATATTTAAAATAACGTGGCTATAATCAGAGAATAATTTAAACTTGTGTTTACAAATTCAAATTATCTATAATTCGGGGTTTTATTCCCTTTTTTCTGTCTTATGCAGATCTATTTCTTAAAGTTAGTGTTATTAATTATAGGTAGACAGGTGTAACTTGTGAAAGGAAGATACTTATTTTTCCAATTTCTTATAATCATAGGTCGTTGTTTAAAATAAACACAACCACAGTCAAAGCACATCTAAGCAGGTTTGATCAAGCACTATGCGCATTGGTCTGCTGTCTCCTCCTACACACCTTCCTCCACCAGAGTTAAGAACATTCAGACATGGTCCGCAGCCCTCCATGTTTTGTTATTAATAACATCATGGAAGAGATCAAGAGACTTAAAGAGGCTCTCTAGATCAGCAACAAGCTACACGGCCTGACCCAGCAAGGCCCAGGGCTGGCCAAGCTGTCTTGCACAGTACAGAGGAAAAGTGAATGTTCACGGCTCTCCAGAGCTTTGCTGCCAGTGCCGTAGAGTGCTGTGGTATCACAGCTCACAGCAACCTCCAAATCCTTGGGCGTAGGCGATTCTCTTGCCTCAGCCTCCTGAGTAGCTGGGACTATAGGCACCCGCCACAACGCCCGGCTATTTTTTTGTTGCAGTTTGGCCAGGGCCCAGTTTTAACCCACCACCCTCAATACAGTGGGGCCGGTGCCCTACTCACTGAGCCACAAGCGCCACCCCAGATAATATATTTCTTATACAGAGGATCCCCCTTAGCCTCAGGGAATACGTTCCAAGGCCAGAGGAGCATTATGGAAACCACTGCTGGTACCCGACCTTGTCTGTACTGTTTTTTCCCCTATATAGGCAGCCCCCTTGGGTACGATCAAGACAGGTTCTGTAAGTTCTTAGTTGAATTTGTATGTCAGTCGGAACAGGTAGATTTACTATTACCTATAATAGCCTCTGTTCCTAAGTGCAAGCCGTGTATAAGTCGGAGGTTTGTAACTCAGGGACTGCCCATACATTATATGCCTATGATAAAGTCTGATTTATAATTTAGGCACAGTAAGAGATTAGTAACAATAACTAATAATAAAATAGAACAATTATATACTAACAATATGCTTCGCTACAAGTTATGTGAACGTGGTTTACTCTCCTTCCTCTGCTTTCTCCCGGCCCCCTCTCCAGATACCCCATTGAACTGCCCCTTTCAGGTAACTGAACCTGTAGGCAGAAAGGACTGTGGATAACAGGGCACTGCTGTCATGTGTTGTGGGGTAAAGTCCCTCCCTGGACTTAGCTGCTGTACACCGTACACACGATACGTTTGTACTCACTTGACTACTGAGAGTTATAGACACAGGGTTGTACATACTTCAATGGCCATCTGAGGCATTTTCAAGGGTGATCTTTGACTACATCTAATTTTCTAATTATATGCTAACTTACAATTTATTTCCTGCCCGAGAAGTAACTTTTCCTTACTCGATTACCTTTTCTATCGGGATGTTCTTCAAGCCTGACTGCCTCTTGCTCCAAATTAAGCTTTCTCATCTGCTTATAAGAGAAAATGTGGAACACACTCCTACCTCTAAGATAATTTTCCCTGACCCTTTTCCTTCTTAAAATCAAATAGCATGTTGCTTTTAATGTTTTCTACATCCTTCCAGGAGAGGTAAACAGGTAAGGGCCCTTCCCTCAGCTACAGGGCAGAGATTGGGCTCAGTGTTACGGGAATCAGGCCATTTTGGCACTGCCCTGGCTTTGTGCTTTGCCCTCTGTGACCCTGGATAAGTCCCTCAACTTCTGTAGGTCTTGACCTCCACAGAAACAAGAGCATCTTGGCCCAGTTGGATAGCTTCTGAACCTTCTCCCAGCTCTAACATCCTGTGTTTAAAACTATTAGATATTTTTTGAGCACTTGCCATGTATCTATGTGACATTTGTACCAGGGGCCATGCTGGGAAGGGCCAAAACCCTGCCCTGAAGAAGTTGAGAGATTCTCTCTGGTTTGGGGGATGGGAGACCCAAAGGTGTTGTACCCTGTGATGACATTACTGCCCCCACATGTAGATCAGATTCTCAGTAGCGGCTCCCCTGAAGTGCAATGCCTGTTTGCCTGTGTTTATCTTCTAGTGCAGATAAACCAGTCACGGCCAAAACCAGTCACGGTCTCAGGCCCAGGCTGCCTGGCTGTGTCACATCACCCCACTCTGCCCCTATTGGGAGAGCAGGTGCAGGCAGCATGTAAACGAACAGACATGACTGTGTTCTAATAAAACTTTACTTACAAAGATAGTTTGTGTTTTAGAGTTGTTTAAAAGGTGAACAACCTGCCTTAAAATCTAGCCATGGTTCCCTTAGCACAACTGGTGTCCGTGGACCTGGCCAGATGATTCTCCAATGTGAGCCAGGCACGGTGGGGATTCCTTCAGTTTTCACCAGCAGAGACCTGCCTCCTGCCTGAAGGTCTTTTTGTGACTGGGTTTGTTTTACAGGAAGAGGATTTAGGCCTCTCCACTAGGGAATTAAACTAACTGCCAAGGGTTCCCAGGGGGCCCTGTAGGCAGGAGAGCTGCTGCTTGCCACCTTTGTCTTCAGGGACAGAAACTTCTGCCCAAATAAAGTCTCCTTAATCGAGGTCAACCCAACAGAGCCAGCTTGTGCCCATTTTTGGAAACATCCACAGGCCCTCACCTTGTTTCTACATCCCTTAGCCTCTTCAGGATGTTCTAAAAGAAAGGAATACTGTCTGGCTGTGTGTCCTGGGGTTTTGTTGGCAGAAGGCTCTACGTGGGTTACGAAAGGCGAGAAAGCGAGTCCTGAAGAGCCACCCCAGGACATCCTCCATGTTATAAATAAACAGTATAATCGGCCCTGTGGGCACAGGAAATTGGGAATGGCATGGCCTAGAAAAGCAGCCACCTTGAACCCCTTTGTTTAAGTCCTGGGTTTCGACTTCAGTGAGGACCCCAGGGAGGAGGAGCGCTTGTTCCAGAAGGCGGTGTTTCAGCAAGCCGTGCTTGCGCCTTTGTTTTGTTTGCAGGGAGAGGTGACATCCAGCCTCAGTTGGACAGTGCCCTTCAAGATGTCAACGATAAGTATCTCTTGTTGGAAGAAACAGAGAAGCAGGCTGTCCGGAAGGCCTTGATTGAAGAACGCGGCCGGTTCTGCACCTTCATCTCTATGCTGCGCCCGGTGATCGTAAGTGTGGAGGAGGCGCCTCTGTTTGCCCCCCACCCCCTCCACTGCTGAGTCACTCAGGAAACATGACGCACAGTCACCTGTACAGACCAGTGACTCTGGAGGAGCGGAGAGCATGTGGCCCGCTCTCCTATTCACACTCCTCTGCACCTGTTGTTCCACTTCACTTTTTCTCCCTGAGTCAGACCATGGCAGAGTGGTTCTCAAAGTGGGGGTCCCCAGACATCACCGGGGAAGTGGTTAGAAATGCGAGTTGTTGGGCCCAACCCAGATCCACTGAGTCCAAAACTCTGGGGGTGGGGACCCAGTCATCTGTTTTAAGCAAGGCCTCCAGGTAGTTAGAAAGTCACATTCAAGCTGAGGACCAAAGATTGACCATGGGATGAATCAGGAAGCACCTCCAGGAATCAATTCAGACTTAATTTTTAAGCAAATCCTTTGTATGCCATAACTGGTAATGTTTGCTGTAGGCACTATTGAATCTGATAAGAGGTCTCAGCTTACTTCCCTGAGCCCTAGCAAAGTGTCTGAATTTGAGGCATTCCCCAAGCATAGGACTTCTTTGTGGATAATTCTTGTTGGGACCCATGGCAAAGTGAATGGGATGCTTCTATAGTTCTCAGCTCCCACCCTATGTGCCATTTGTCAAACTGGTGAAAAAACACAAGAAAGAGGGGGATAGTTAATCTCTATTAAACACACGTGGACTGTCACATAAGTTTGGACCAATATATCTTCAAGTCATGTCATTGAAAATGAGCCACTTCAGAGAAGGACCCCAACTCATGAGGGGAGCTGTGCTGCAGGTGCCGTGAGGACACACAGTCACATGCCCTGTGAAAGCCTGGCAGCCCTCCCGACCCAATGTTCACTGTGCACCCCGGCTCACAGGTCACTCCACAATGATGGCAGACTCCTGTTTACTTTCCATTTACTAAAGGAAAAGGCATGTGGTGTCTTCAGCATAGACGGTCCAGTCCCACGGTGCCTTTCCTTAGCAGTTAAAAGGGCTATACAGTGACCCTGTTACCAACAGTGGGACTAAGGATGAAGTGTGTCAGTCATGACAATGACATGCTATGAATGGCTTTTCCTTCAGGAGGAAGAAATCTCAATGCTGGGGGAAATAACCCACCTGCAGACCATATCCGAAGATCTAAAAAGCCTGACCATGGACCCTCACAAACTTCCCTCCTCAAGTGAACAGGTAGGAGTCATGGGGTGAGCAGTCGGGAGCAACAGAGAGAGAAAAGTTCAAGGTCCTGAGTGGTGCTACCTAGGGCATTTATCGTCTTTTAAATCAGTTTCATGTTTCACCATGTCCTTTACATTGTAATAGAAGATAATTAATCGTCATAGCTAGCCCTTGTGTAGGACCTACCGTGTGCTGGGCACCATCCCAAGGTGACCAAGGAGGTTATTACCAAGACCTCCATCTTCACTATTCCCATTTTATGGAGGAGGACAGTGAGGCACTGAGAGATGAAATCAATCAACTAGGGTCACCTAGCTAGTAAGCACTGGAACTGGGGTTTGAACCAAGCAGTCACGTCCCAGATCCCACACGCTTAACTGCTGTGGTCACCCACCCTCTAGAAATAAGCATACACAGGCATGTTTTGGTTGTCATTGTCAAACAGTCTCCATTGTAACTGAGCAATGCCTGGAGATCTCTCTTGTCTTATGAAAAAGATGACTTTTTGATGCTTTATTTGTTCGGTTTGTATCACATAACACTATACTAAGTGGGAAGAGACACATTTGGAAACACAGCTGAAGAATCACATGCTGGCATTGGCATTTTACGTACAATTCTTATTGATTCTTTGGAGAACCAGCTCAGAAGAGAAATTGAGGAGCTTGTATTTTCTGTCCTATGAAGCTGTTTTTACTTATATTAGACCAAAACATGCATGCATTCACTCAATAAATAGGAATTTATGGAGCACCTCTTATGTGAATTAAAGGTGGACCTTACGTTCAAGGTCAGATTGGGGAGGTGGATATAGAAATAATTGTGAAAGATTTGTCCTGCTTTTGATTCCTGTCAAAAGGCTTGAACATTTCTAGTCCTGGCCAAATAAGGCATAAGTGACGATTGAATACAAGTGGTTAAAATATCCGATCAATAGCCGGGAAGCCATTACTGCCTTTATGGTGCTATCAGGTGTAAATCCTATGAATTCCAGCCCTTTACTTTGTTAACAGGTTGCCATAATTATTTTTTTTTCCTCTGTCTGATATTTCCTGGCTTTCCTTTTCCCTCCTTGCTGCCGTTAATTACAGTTGTGCTTTTTTCAGAAAAAGGATTATGACATTGGTGGGTTGATGGTATATTTCTGCAATTAAAGAAATTTGTAACTTAACAGTTTTTCCTTCAATTCCTACCCCCTGTGATGGCAGCAATTCGATGTCACGGTGGGTACTGAGGTTTGATGGCTAATGTTTTCCTTCTAGCCCCTCAATCACCCAATTGGCTCTGTCCCCTAGGTGATTTTGGACTTGAAAGGTTCTGATTACAGCTGGTCCTATCAGACACCACCCTCGTCCCCCAGCACCACCATGTCCAGAAAGTCAAGTGTCTGCAGGTGAGTGAAGCTGGGGGCCGTGCTTGCTTTCAGGACGTGTCAACGTGAGCAGTGGAGCCAGTCTCTATCTCTTAGAAGGGCTCGTTTTCCACAGGAAATGGGGAGATGATCAGCTGAGAGAAAGCTAATGATTTTGGTTTCACTCTTTAGTCTGTGGATTAATTTTGAATCAGAAAGAAACCCCATTATCCCTAGACTAGCAAATTATCTTGCTTTCTCTTGCTTGCATTTTATAGGGATTTTCCCATTTAATGAGATTGCATTTGATTCTCCTATTTAACAGTGAAAACCACAAGGACTAAAAAATCTAGTTTGATTCTTGTACAGGCTGAGCTCTCTGTTGCCAGAACCAATGAAAGAAGTAACAATGGCGTATGCCTTCATTTTCCCCAGATTTTTGTCTTGGGGTTTCATAAAGTAAATAGAGTTCTTGCTCTGTCAACCAAAACTATGAACTGTTACCATCAGCACCACCACTGCTGTGTTAACTCCATTATCTACTGAAACATACTCAGAATCATTTGGAATAATTCTGCCTTCTACAAAACTGTGGCCTAGCAGTCTTCTATTAGAAGACCATCCTCGGAATGTTTCTTCTCCTCTTCTTGAATGATGAAAACATGAAGTTATCATTTATCTTTCTTAGTATACTCATCTCACTAATCTTTTTATTTAACTTTACAAAGCCAATTGAGTTTCTTCTTGCTGTGTGTTATCATTGAGAGCAAAGAGCGGGATAGATCTGCTAAATCTGTGTATGGCGATGTCTGTGTGTGCCCCAGTATGTTTCCTTTCACACTTGAGCTTGTACAATATACATTCAGCAGGAAATTCAGACTTAAGAATACCCTGACATCCTGCCCCTGAAGATGTTGATTAGTTTGACATCTTTCTGTGTATGTGCGTGTGTGACAGAGAGAGAGAGGGAGAAACAAGCCTATTTCCTTTTTGGTAGCCAAGAATAATTCCTTTCATTAGTGTAAGACAGAGTTGCATGGGTATCTGTTCTTCCTTATAATTTTAGTTTAAGTAGAAAAGCATGTTGCACTGACATCTGCAACTACGAGGCTGCTGGGTTAGAGCTGCCGTGAGCTTTACTGTCACTCCCCAGATGCCCTCTTCTGTCTGATTGGAGAGAAAGACAAAAACCATGGTATTTATCCCCAAAGCTATAATTGCTTCCAGCATATTCCCCTATATCTGTCTGAACATTCGTATTATGAAATCTTGGTATAAGACATCCCTGAAATCCCTATTAGCTACCAATGTTTTCAAAACGCAATCTCTTGCAGCCTTGGGAGCAGAAGCCACAAACTTTCTACTCCCAGGCTGAGTTGTTTATTTCTTCCCTTCAGATGCGTCTACAGCTGCCTTGTATATATTTTCACTCTGCTGGTTTGCACCGGGGAACTCTCCTCAGTTTTCTCATTTTCATGATCTGAGTTTTCTGAAGCGAGCTGAGCATGTTTCTTGTGAGTGGAGATGGAACACAGACAGAACACCCAGCGGGTGTGTGTGTGTGTGTGTGTGTGTGTGTGATTATTTGACATACTGTTTACTGTTCCATCTCAGAAGCAAACAGCTCAGCATTGATTGCCTTTAGTTTCTGAAAGCTGCCTCTTGCCAGGTGTACTATTATACCAGACCCACAGACGGTGTAACAAACACCAGGGGTCAGGGGAAACCCGTTAATTAAAACATCACTTTGTCAATGAAGGGTAAAACACAGGCACACACCAACATACTGAGATGATTTGCTGATGTGCTTGCTGGTGGTCCTGGCCGGGCCCCACCCCCAGGGTGAAATCACTTCAGGGAATCCATTGACAGTGATTGTCTGTGTTGACCTTGGTCACCTGGACCCAGATGGTCCATCTAAGGACATTCTGACCGAGTCATGCTGCAGCCTTAGTGGGTTTTGCTGCAGGGTCATGGTTCTAGCAAGCAGATGAGCAGATACACGAGCCTGTCCCTCATCCTGCCGCTGGCATCAGCTGCCCTGGCATTAGTGGTCAGTGACATTGCAGAGCTGATTTTTTAGCATCCGAGACTCTTATCCTAAGAATGCCAACCTGCACGAAGACCTAAGTCCTGGTGGCTGTCTTTACTCCTTTGTTCACCTAAAAAAAGCCTTTAGTTTATCAGCCTAGTGATCTGGTGTGTTCTGAAACGCGTCTCATGGTCTGCGCTGTTTCTAGGAGCAGAGAGCTGACCGCATTATTCTGTGCTCTTCCTTCCCCTGCCCCTTTTGTCTGCTTCCCTTCCTCTCACTTCCCCTTTTCCTTCCTCGCCCACCGCCCTCTGCCTGTCCCCACAGCAGCCTGAACAGTGTCAACAGCAGTGACTCCCGGTCCAGCGGCTCCCACTCGCACTCCCCCAGCTCGCATTATCGCTACCGCAGCTCCAACCTGGCCCAGCAGGCACCCGTGAGGCTGTCCAGCGTGTCCTCCCACGACTCAGGATTCATATCCCAGGACGCCTTCCAGTCCAAGTCACCTTCCCCCATGCCGCCAGAGGCTCCCAACCAGGTAAGGGTGCCCTGGGCTTTAGGAGCAGCCATCACACCTGTTGCCCTGACCACTGTGAATGGCCAGAACCAAAGAAGGGCACCAGCTTTTGCAGACCGCTTTCTGCCATCTTGGGAAAACTCTGGTTTAATTTCTCTTCTTAAATGTGTTGTTCCCCAAAGGGAGAGAGACTTTAGGTTGGGTTTGAAGCCTGTCTCCATGGTGGTAATGGTTGAGCCACCACATTGATTTGGGCAGCTCTTAACACGTAAGTGGACAGATCGAAAGAAGTTGGCCACTGTCTGGTGACATTGTAAGTGCCCATCCTGGTGTGATGCTGCAGTTACCAGGCACTAGGGCAATAGGGAGACCCTCTGTGTTCCTTCTCACGTTCTCTCTAAATGGCTGAGACTCCACCATTGAATAGCAGCACTTTGGACACCCTTCCTTGGCCCTGTTTTAGTTCCTTTTAGCCATTTGTGTTGAAAAGGAAAATGAATTGTCAGTGCCTCTGCAGATAATTCTGTGAACACTGTGATCAGGGATAAGGCAGGGTGTGGGTTCCACGGTGGGAGGACCAGCCCAGCCCAATTCCAGCTGCAGCAGAAGGCGGGAAGTGGGGAGGGCACTGGAACACCCTTCCTGTGCATTGCCAGTGTATGTGACCCCTCTGTGTCCTCTCTCCCTTAGTGCCATTGGGTTGGCCCTGCAGCGCCACCTGCTGGGAAACCTGTGCCAGAGTGCTGCGTTTCTCGCCTCAGCTCAGCGCTCCCTTTTTCATTTTTCACCCCACCTGGGGGACTGAGACCCTCTATCCCCTTTGATGGACACTTGATTTCAAATGGATACACTAAAAGCTAAGAGCCATGGCTCTAGTTTTAAAGTGCTTGTCCCAGCTGGGATGCTTTGGCTTGGTCTGCAGGCGTCCCCTGAGCCCGCCTTGTGTTTTACTAAACCATACCTGTGTGGCTTGCAAGCAGAGCGTGAGCAGTCAGGAGGGCAGCAGGAGTCTGCAGTCCTCTGAGGCTGTTTCCATGTGCCGCGTAATTGTGTGCTTGTTTTTAACTGATTGAAAATTAACACAGCACTATGCTGATACCCCTTTCTAGAACAGAGAGGCCTATGCTTTGGGCTTAACATATTCCAAAACCATGCGTGTGTCTAGGCCAAAGCGGAATGTTTCTGCCTCTGATGATGGGGAGGGAAGCAGAAGGGGTATCTTAGGTTGATGTAAATCTGAAAGCCCATGCCCAGAGTATGCTTGGCTGGTAACTCCAAGGTAGTTCTAATGAGCTCAGGGATGCTGCAAAATATAATAGAATCTATCTTTAAAAAAGGCCTCATAGATGCCTAGATTTATAAGGTAGAGAAGAAATGTGAGGAAATTGTACAAATTACACGAGCCAGAGGGTACAATCTCCTGAAGGTGGTGATGGCTTTATTGAGGGTGGGAGGAAGGGAGCACACACCTAAGGAGGGACAGGAACAGTCTAGTTGAAGGCCAAGTGACGGCATTTGTTCAGAATTCTCCTCTTTCCCTGCCTTCTACTTTTTCCAAATTGTACTTTAACCCACTTATACCCAGGAGTGGGGCTGTGTCTTCAGTGAGGGTCTCACCCTAGAGCCGTTCACTCCTTCTGGGGCAAAAGATTCTTTAGAAAAAATGAGCAGAAGTCAAAAGAAATCTGGACCCCAACAGCCCTGGGTGGGTTTTTGGTCTTTTTCATGTTACCATCTTAAATTAGAGGAACCAAAATGGTCCTGATAAATTATAATAAATGACTCTGATATCTAAAGATGAAAAAAAAAAATTGAGGTTTAGAGGGTTTTAAGTCCATCACCACTCAGCTGAGAAGTAGCAGAAATGTGACTTCAATTCAAACTTCAGGTCCTGAGCTGCAGCCAGCCCCTGAGCTCAGGGTGCAGCGAAGACGTCTGTCCACCCTGGAGCCTCTCCTTGTTCCAGCCTCACACAGCCCCATGTGCTATGGAGTGTTCTCTTGATTCCTTGCCCTTTCAGGACAGGAAGGCTAAACCTCTGTCTCTTTCTTTCTTCTGTGGGTAAAAGGGACAGAACTATGAATCTGGCCTCCTTGATAATGACTACAGAACACTTTTAAGGGAAATCACGGGAGGGAAGAGTTGAGCTTATTTAAACACACTTCACTCAAGCCAGAGATCAAAGTTATAGTGAAAAAGCTTAAAACAAGTGTCAGGGTGAACACAGGGCAGTACTTGGGGGACCCAGTTTACATGAAAGAGGCGGCCCTTCTCACTCATCCATTCACCATTTTTTAAGCATGTGCCACATGCCAAGTGCAGGACTAAAAACTCAGAGTGTAATGGTGAACGAAGAGTAACAGTCCCTCTACCTCAGCTGAGTGCCACGAAGCCAAGCTGGGAGCATGTGCCCTGGCCAATCTCGGGAGTCTGGCAGGGACCCAGGTTTAACATAGGTCAGCATGGAAGGGTTGGTTTCCCAAATTAGACGTCTCCAGATGCTTCATCCCTCCCCACAATGGCCACCAGAAACACGACGCTGACCACTGGGTCCACTGCCTCCAACCCCCAAATCAGCCTCCAGACAGAGAAACCTAAAAGTACGTCTTGCTGGAAACTACTGCTTGTGGACCCCAGAGGCTGCATTTGATGAAGGGAGAGTCCAGGAAGTAGAGCCATTGTAGGCAGACACGTAGCAAAAGCTCAAGCCAAGGGGTCAGCCCTTTTGCCATAAATAATTCCCGTCCCATGAGGGACAGGCCAGGCAGGGCCTCCATGGGGGCCTAGGCTAGTGGCATTGGAAGAGAAGCCCAGGAGAATGCAGCATTGCTCGGACTTCCAGTGTCATGCTTGAATGCTCCAGGGCCAGGCACACTTCCAGGTGGCAGCAAAAGACACACATTCCTGTCCTCTGCGGGCCTACGGTCTAGTGGCTCTAGGGCTGGCCGGGTCTCATGCTGCTTTTGAAGGGCTTGAAAACTTCTGTGTGGATGCAACTCTGGGGAGAAAATAACCCTAACCCTCTGCTTCTCTCACTCTGCCCTCTTCTGTGTATGTCTCTCTCTCTCTGTGCCTGCCCTCCCCACTCCCACCCCCGTTTTCTTATTTTTATTTATTATTATAATTTGGCGGTGTGTGGTTCGGTTCCTGTCTGTCCCCTCGTGTGGCCCCTCCCCTGCTGCAGAACTCGTCCAGCTCGGCCTCCTCCGAAGCCTCTGAAACCTGCCAGTCAGTGAGCGAGTGCAGCTCTCCCACCTCAGTCAGCTCGGGCTCTACCATGGGCGCCTGGGTGTCCACAGAGAAGGTGACCGCCCGGGTGGCAGCCACGGCGGCCCTGATCTCCCTGGTCCTCCCACCCTTCCCCTGCCTGCTGCTTTCACAGCCTTCACAGCCACAGGAACCTGGAAACTCAGAACTGACATCAAGCGTGGGCCCCGCTGGGGGACAGAGGGTGGGACAAGGATGAGGGCTTTTTCTGGAATGCGTGCCTGGCTGCTAAACAATGACCATGTGGTCATCAGAGGGAGAGGAAGGGGTTTGGGGAATTTGGAGGTGTGAAGGCTGCTTCCCAGACCAGGTGTTGTGTGCACATCCATTTCCCCTCCCTCCCCTGGCCCCCCATAGGACCATTGGACAGGACATGTCACTGTGTCAGAGGCTGTGTGTTTTTCTGCCTTTTGGTTTGCAAACTCCCCGCCCTCTACCCTTGATTCGGAATCTGCTCCTGATCAAATGTAATGATTTTGGTAACCTAGCATGAACTCATTCATTTGAAGCCGCTTTAGAACCTTTTAATTTGCACAATGAGATGAGCAAATCAATACCACCATGAGATTAGTCTTCGTTAGTTAGGTAATCAAAAAAATGTTGAGACCGCCACCAATTAAGGACACTGACCAGTTTCCAGGCTATTCTAAATGTAGGTCAAATACTTTTTGACTCAGTACTTATTCAGTGTCGAATAAACGTGCATTCTTTGCACCCTGGCTCTTTTCTCTTGCATCATGAATCACCCAAGATCAGCAGAGCCCTGATGTTTGTTTTATTTATACATACTCAGGTTTCCCCCTCCCCTTGAATGTCAATGCCATCTGTATCTCCACACTCATCCTGTCATATTAATTTTTTTTTTCCTTTTTTCCCCCCTCCTTGTTTGTTTTGTTTCCAGTTGTCTAACGGGTTTTCTCACTGTAGTTTATCAAGTGATTCCCACGTGGGGCCCATGGGTGCAGGCCTTTCCCCCCACTGCCTGCCTGCCTCCCGCCTGCTCCCTCGGGTCACCTCTGTCCACCTTCCAGACTACGCTCATTATTACACCATTGGGCCCGGCATGTTCCCGTCATCTCAGATCCCTAGCTGGAAGGTTTGTGTCTCTCCTCCCCCCTCCTGTCCTCTCCTCCTGTCATCGCCTCTGTGCTCACCCTTCTGTTCTGCCATCCACACCCTGGGGCTCCCCTCACCCCTTCCTTTCACACTCTGCCTTCTTCCCCATAACTGCCTCTCCCTCAGTAAATTCCCACTGGGGGAGAACCAAAGATCAGCGGGCAGCTCCATGGCAGTGATTTCCGTATGGAGCTAAGGCTGAGGAGTCTTCCTTGGGGAAGCCCAGTGCGCATTGCAGGGAGTATCAGTTCCAAGTTGAAAGCCCAGTTCTGCCTCAAGTTGAAATCTGCTGGGTTTATACCCCTTCTGGGGCCCACCACCTCCAGGTGACAGGGAGGGGCTGTCCTCCTCAGCCACATTCCCCAAACATTTCCCTTAGTGAGTCCTCTGCTGGGTTGTGGTAACATAGCCATAACCCAAAGTGTGTTTATTTTTGTGTTTAGCTTAAAAAAGTGTAGACAGACTTTATTCCATGAAATAAATTGTTATTTATTTGTTTTCCATGAAAACATATTTACTTTAATATAAAAACAAAGTTTTAAAATTATAGGGAGATACTATATTTTGAGAGGAGGACTCTAATTTGAAAAGCAGGCCCCTCGGCTGCCGGCGTGTTGGACAGATTTTGATTTCAGCTCTCACAGGTTGCCTGGACTTCACAAGACTCCTCAAAATCTTTCTACTGCCCCTGGGAGCCTTCCCTTCCTAGTGGAGGACTTGAGGGGACAGGCATCCCAGCGTGCCCTGTGAGGCCAGCTTCCTGGGAACAGGTTCCCCGTAGGAAGAGGGGCTTGCCTTAGTGCCCCTGATGGTTGGTGACTCTTAGCTAAGAGTCTCCTGCCGCCTGCCTGGGGAGTGAGGGTTTTAAACTTTGGGCGGAAATAAGGAAAAGGGAAGCACCCAGGGGCCCTAAAGGTACTCCCTGCCTTCTAGAGCTTGGCCATGTAAAGGGCCTGCTGGCTCGTCCCAGCCTGAGCTCACCCCCGAGGGGACCAGCTGCTTCCCATAGGCAGCTGTTCACAGGGTCACTGCAGTCCTCCAAATGGAGGCAGATGTCGTGGCCCCTGACCACGCTTGTTCTGCTTAGGACTGGGCTAAGCCAGGACCCTACGACCAGCCCCTGGCGAATACTCTGCAGCGCCGCAAAGAGAAGCGAGAACCAGACCCCAGCGGGGGAGGCCCCACTGCCACGGGCGGCCCGCCTGCCACTGCCGACGAGGCCCAGAGGCCGCGGAGCATGACCATGTCCGCTGCCAGCAGGGTGACGCTCTTGTTCTCTATAGTTGGGTGGGTCCTCTTAGGCTTAACTGGGGGCGAGGCAGCCTTGCAGCTGGAGGACCTGGGCTCCATTTCCTCACTTACTGCTCTGCAGCATATAGAAGTGCACTAGGAAAAAGCCTTGTGTGGGAACCAGATTGGTAGAACTTTCTAGAGCCGAGGTAGGACCCAAGCAAGGCAGTAGCCCCCTGTGCCCACAGTCTTCTGTTCTGGTGCTAACAGGAACAGAATAGGAGTAGTATGGAGTCCCGCCAAAGGGATGTGTGGACAGACTCTGGGGACAGTAGACGGGGGTTTGCAGACCTAGTGGCTTGTCTATAGAGACTGTCACTCTCTCGTCCACCCTGCAGCCTGGGGAGGAGATGGAGGCCTGCGAGGAGCTGGCCCTGGCCCTGTCCCGGGGCCTCCAGCTTGACACCCAGAGGAGCAGCCGGGACTCGCTTCAGTGCTCCAGCGGCTACAGCACCCAGACGACCACCCCGTGCTGCTCCGAGGACACCATCCCCTCCCAAGGTATGGGGGACCCTGGCATTGCAGTTGGACTTTCTGAGCAGCACCAGGGGAGGAGACAGAAAACTGATAGTCGTTTTAACCACAGTGTAACGCCTGGCTCACAGGCAGGGTCACAAGTGCTTTGTTCATCTGGTGTGCCGTGGAGAGGCTATCTGTGGTTGTCAGATAGCTGCCGTGTTAAGAAAGTTGATCTGGACTCTGATGGCTTTAATTTTTCACCATCAGGGTAGATTTGAATTGAGACACATATGGTTAATAATAGCTTCATTTTTGTTTTAGCACTTTGCACTAAGTACTTTATATTTATTTTCCCGTTTTAATCTCTACAGTCTCTTTGGGATAAGTATCTTTATCTCCATTTTACAGATATGGAAACTGAGGCTCAGGAACTTGCTCATAGTCACACAACTAGTAAGTAGCAGAGCTGGAGTTTGAACCTCAGGTGTGTTAGAATCTAACACCCAAGCTCTTACCCCGGTCCACCCACACCCTCTCTCAAATCTGCCTGCCTGGCCATTCCCCCAATGGGCCATGCCTCTCCCCCATCCCCATGACACACATAATCCAGACAGGATGGAAATACCTATAGCTGGGATATCTATCCAGTTGACGAAAGCCATTTATAATCTGTCAGTCACAGCCTCTCTGTTCCATAGGGAGCATTTAGTAATGTGTGGAGACATTTCTGGTTGTCCTACCGGTGTGTAGTGGGCAGAGGCCAGGGACATTACTAGACATCCTGTAATACATATCACACACCCCCTCCTCCGGAAAAGAGCATTATCTGGCCCAAATCATTAGTGGTATTGCTGTTCAGAACCACTGCTGCAAGACGTTTCATCTGTAGGTGTCCCCTCCCCATCACCCCGACACTGGCATTGGACCACTTCAAGCATGTGGCACCGATGGAGCCTGTCATTGTACCTGGTTTTCAGGGCCTCATTGCCAGGAGCTCCGTTCTTTTACTAGCCCTCACCGAGTCAGTTAATTTGGGGGGAGACATAAAGGCCTGTGCTGGTCTGTGCGAGGTTTGTTTTTCATGCTGAATTCCAGACAGGATGATAATCTCCTTCATCCCCTTCTTCCTCCCAGAGGTGCTTGGGGGTAGCTTTGCCGCAGCCTGGCAGCTTTCTGTTCTTCCCCACTTTGTGATATTCAAATGCCTTTCACATCCAGCTATGTTCCGGGCACCTCAGGGAACAAGCCATGATCCCTGCTAGGGAGTTTTTAGTTGGTGAGGCTTTCTGAGCACAGGCCAGAAACCCGGGGGAAGTTTCGGATGAGACTGTGTCTATATCCTTCTCCGTGTGCTTTTGTCCTCTCACCACAGAAAAATCAAAAAGCAAAGCTGCTGTGTCGGATGTGCCTAATCAAACCCTATCACCAGTTTCAGATTACGATTATTTCTCCGTGAGCGGTGACCAGGAGGCAGATCAGCAGGAGTTCGACAAATCATCCACCATTCCGAGGAACAGTGACATCAGCCAGTCCTACCGGCGGATGTTCCAAGCCAAGCGCCCAGCCTCTACTGCTGGCCTCCCCACCACCCTCGGACCTGCTATGGTCACCCCAGGGGTTGCAACCATCCGCCGGACCCCTTCCACCAAGCCTTCTGTCCGCCGGGGGACTATTGGAGCTGGTCCCATTCCCATCAAGACACCCGTGATCCCTGTGAAGACCCCAACTGTCCCAGACCTCCCTGGGGTGTTGCCAGCCCCTCCAGATGGGCCAGAGGAGCGGGCTGAGCACAGCCCAGAGTCGCCATCTGTGGGTGAGGGCCCCCAAGGTGTCACCAGCATGCCCTCCTCCATGTGGAGCGGGCAGGCTTCTGTCAACCCTCCACTCCCAGGCCCGAAGCCCAGCATCCCTGAGGAGCACAGACAGGCGATTCCAGAAAGTGAGGCCGAAGACCAGGAAAGGGATCCCCCAAGTGCCACCGTCTCCCCAGGTCAGATTCCAGAGGGTGACCCTGCAGACCTGAGCCCGAGAGATACTCCACAAGGAGAAGATATGCTGAATGCCATCCGAAGGGGCGTGAAGCTGAAGAAGACCACTACAAATGACCGCTCCGCCCCTCGCTTCTCTTAGGCTCTCTTAGTCTCACAAGAAATGCTGCCAGTGGGGAATGAACTGTTTAATTAATAAAACCTAATTAGTCTTGATCCATTCCAATCTATAATCAAACAAAAGATTTTGTAGGCAACTCAGAATACAGCTCTTTTGAAAGTGCTCAACACCTTTAGATAAGAATTAAAAGCAACATAAGTAACTGACTTAATCTTGATCTTTTAATTTGTAAATACTGACAGTTTTCTTTCCTCACATTTTAATCTTAGTTTCCCTTTTGATTTTTCTGAAGGTGCCAAATTCCATTTAACTTTTTTACAAGTCTTTGTAAAATTTTAAATGCATAAGGGGGAGGGGGTGGGGGAGGGGAACCACAAGATAGTTAATTTCAGAAAAGAATTTACTATACTTCACTCTTCTTTTTTTCCACAAGCTTTTGTAGGTGCATTATAGTAGTCTAGCTTAGAAGCAAATTCAAGTTATTTTAATGTACAAACAAAATGGATAAGAGGTAAAATCCTCAATTAAATGTACTATGTTCTGGAGGGGAAAAGCAGGAGTAACAATTGATGAGCAATATTCAGAGTGAAGTAAATCTGGCAATGGTAGACTGTGTTGGGATTGGGGGGAGGGCCGTGGGAGGGGCACACTGTCAACATAGCCGATCCTGTCATATTTAAGAGTAGCCTTGTAGGTTGAATTTCTAGTAGCTTCATGGTAAATGCATCTGAATAAGCCATACTGGATTGCAGTGTTTGTTTCTGTAGGGTGTTTAAGGACTTCCTTTCTCCCACACTTCCTCTTGACTGCACATGGCACCCACTCCAGTCCCGTGCATGCTGCTGCCACTGGGTAGACGTAGAATGCCCCACTTTACTTTCCCGTCCATCGTACTCACTTTCATTGAATCCAAATACATCCAAAAGGATAAGGCAGTTTAAAAAAAAATGTGAAAACATTTTAAAATGATAGCAGGGAATTCTTAGATATATAGCAAATGCCTTTTACTTAACTGTACCCAGCAGGCTGGGTGCACTGAAAAGCCCAAATATTTTGAAAATACTCGAGCGGATTTAACAAGGGTAACCAGCTTGGAGTCTAGCAACTTGCCAATGTGTTTACCAATCTGGGGGCTTGTTTTTCTTATCTTCTTTTAAATCAATAGCAGTTAATTGGCTTCACACTTCACATTGAAGAGAGGGGGATTTGTTTATTGTCACTGGGATTCTGACCACTATACTGTCCTTTTCTGTATTTAGGTAATGTTTTTTGGAATGGATTTGTCTTTTTTTTAAATGGAAGTTAAAATTTGTTATAATTCCCATCCCTTAACGCCAACAGAGATTTGTAGATTTAAAGGGATCACGTTTGGAGAAGAAAGCCAGCCCCTTGGCAATTTGCTCTGCTGACAGGGCCCATTCGTGACCACACTCTCAAGGCAGTGGACTTTGGTGGGTCCCGCGCCCCCTGCAGGTTTCTGTTGGCTCTGATCCTCAATGACATACTCTTTGCTTTAACACGTAACTGCATTGGATGTGAGGGTAATGTACCTGTATAGTCACTGTTCTATATATTAACATTTAACACTGCTGATTGCTCAAGGACATTTTATGTTATGGCTTTAAAGCAAAGGCATGATTATTAGAAACTAAGTTTTTCTTTGAAAAACAAGCTCCTTTTACAAAGTATAAGCAACAGTAGTGCCTGTGGTTTAGCCCACCAATCTTGATGACTAAAAGTAGCTGATGCATTGTGCATATGACGCTTGAGATGGTTTTTGCAAAAGCAGAAATCACTGCAAGGTAATCGCAATAGATAAAAGTGGTATTTTAAACCTTTGAAATAAATGGATGTAACTGTACCTGGGTACAGCTTTTCACTTGTTTAGTTTTTAAACGTTAGTATAATCGGGATAAATATCAACTGTTGCCAAATTCAACGTAGAAAGAATGTGACAAGACACTCTGGGTAGTTCCTGTTTGTGTTTTTGCATATTGTAAAAGCAGTGTCACAGCTAAAAAATAAAGAAATCCTTTCTAAAGGTAAATTATTGTGGTTTAGTTGCTAGTTTGTACTGAGAGTTGATCTCTCCCTGTGCAGTTTTTTGTTCTAAACTTGTATAAATAACAGTTGTGTAATGTGTCTCCCTTCTACATTGTAACAATTGCTTCAGCCTATGTTATAAATAAAGAACCACTAGAGAAAAAAGAAATTTTGTATTTCAAGTCTTATTCAAATTCAATTTGAGGCCTTAGTCGAATATTAGAAGATGGACTGAGACTCAAATTGATCTTGTAAAACTGACAAAATAGTATTTTTGTGATGGTTGAGCCACTAGTTGCCCAACCTACTATTTGAGAACAGGTCCAATGAGTTACCAAGAACTCAAAGTACCCATTTACGATTGATAGTTTTAAAAATTGCTTAACCCTTAAAAAAATACGTATTTTTTTTCTTGAAACAGTTAGACATCTGTCACGCCCTTACCTTTCAGTCTGCAATCTAAAGCTGAGAAACTGGCTCTAAAATAAATGTTACAAACAAGCTGCGTGTTGGACGGGACACTTTAGGCCCAACCATCTGCGGCAACTCCGTCACGTCCACGCTTATTTGTTGACTACGTGCTGCTTAGGGAGAGCTGTCCTTTTAATAGAAACTATAATCCCATTAGTGCAATCTATAGAAAAAGGGTATTTAAGACCTCAGCATTTCTTACCTTAGCTTTGCATCTTCCTTCTAGTCACTGTAAATAATGAAGCCTTTAACCTGAAAGTCCGTCTACCTCAATCAGCAAAGTCTTGTATCTGGTTCTGCTGCAGAGATAATGTGCTATTAATATTTCTTGAGAAGAAGAGAACATGTCATGTCATTTTGTTTATATGCACAACTGATAAGAAAACAGTGACAGGTGGCACATCACTTGGCATCATGGTAATTCTCAGAAGAACACATCAGTCAGACCAGACCATTTCAGTTATTTTTATTTGGGCAAGTGTGTGTATTCTGTAACTTATTTCACTTGCAAACATAAACAGTAACGTGTCTGTCTCTCTCTCTCTACACGGGCCGATCCCTGGGTCTGGTCACTATATGCCACCACAGGGGGGGCAAATCACCTTCCTTTCGAGCAGGAGGCAGAGCTTCAGTCAAAGGACCACCAGGTGGGGTTTCCTCAGCCAGCTGCCTAACCTAGAAAGAGGCAAGGAAGGAAGAATTACCGAAGGAGTCTCTTTGACAGCTGGCTGCAGTGAAGTGTCAGCTTTATTTCTATTATATCACCTAATCTCAACATTGTCAAGTGTTTTTTATATAACCTGTACTTTTACTCAGAAAAGTTTTTATCTTTTAAGGGTTTTCCCATTAAAACAGCAAAGCTAATAGCCGGGCATTGTGGCAGGTGCCTATAGTCCCAACTCCTCAGGAGGCTGAGGCAAGAGAACTGCTTGAGCCCAAGAGTCTGAAGTATGAGCCAGGGCACTCTATCAGGGCAACAAAGTGAGAGTCTGTCAAAGAATAAAAGAAAAACAAGAAGGCAAAGAAAAAAAAAAAAAAAGCAAAGCTGAGAACAAACCCTCTTATAATTTTGCTGAAAACAAAAACTACCATTTTAATTCCCCTTGTCATGGTTCTCCACCTGTCCCCTAGAAACATTTATTTTTGTGTCTCAGCTAAGTATTCTCCAAAAGCACTATTAAGAAACTTCAGTTCATAATATATTAGTGATGTGAATGGTAAGGCCTCCTACAGAGTAACCAGGACAAGAAATAACATGAAATTCACATGTAAGAATGTGCTTAGTTTGTCCAATGGGGCCCAGCTACCCCTAGTCTAGTGATCTTCAAGATAAATGTTCTAGCAGGGGAAGAGACCTGAGAGCTGAAGCTTCCTCCAGAATAATCCATTCTGGATTGTGCTCTGGACCTCCAAACACGTGTACTGTTTAATAATGTTGAAGCAATGGAATAAGCAAAGGAGGACTGCACTTCACGGTGATGCCCTGCAGAATGAACCTGCTGTTCTCTGTAAATAAATAAACTTCAAGCTTCTAAATGCTGAAACATTTCTTAAAAAACAGTCCCTACTTTGGTCACAGTGACCTTCTTTCCATTCTACCAAAGACGTCCAAAGGTCAATATCCTGGACTTTATCACCAGAACCAGCACAACTTCCAGAATCATGAATTCAAATATCCTGCTATCCAACCACCCCTTCCCTTCCAGCTCATGTGCTTAAATACCCCCCTGAACTCAGAGAGATGACCAAGTCATAGATCCTCCCACCTAACCTGATCTTATTTATTTTTTTTTAGGGGGTGGGGGGCAAGAGTCTCATTCTACCTGGGTAGGGTGTCATGGAATCATAGTTCACAGTAACCTGAAACTCTTGGGGTCAAAGCGATCCTCTTGCCTCAGCCTCATGATTAGCTGAGACTACAGGTGCCCGCTATTTTTTAGAGATGGGGTCTTGTTCCTGCTCAGGCTGGTTTCAAATTCCTGAGCTCAAGCAATCCCCCCACCTCAGCCTCCCAGAATGCTGGGATTACAACCATGAGTCACTGGGCCCAGCTACCATCCAACCTGACCTTCCCTGTCTGCATCAGCTTCCTCTGTCTTTACTTCCTTTGTTTTTTGACACGGAGTCCCACTGTTGTCCTTGGAAGAGTGCTGTGGCATCACAGCTCATAGCAACCTCAAACCCTCAAAGCAATTCTCTTGCCTCAGCCTCCCTGCTGCTGGGACTACAGGCACCCGCCACAGTGCCCAGTTAATTTTTTTTTTAGAGATGGTGTCTTACTCTTGCTCAGTTTGATCTGGAACTCCTGAGCTCAGGAGGTCTACCCATTTTGGCCTCCCAGACTGTTACAATTATAGGCATGAGCCACTGCGCCCAGCCTTTACTTCCTTTTTTATCCAGCTTAGATTACATCCTGACAATCGTTCCCTTCGGAATGAACTCAATGTCAATACCTCTGGGCAATGGACAAACCGAACCACCTACCTTCAAGCCTCCACCTATACTTAATGTTGCTAAAGAGAAAAAAAAAATACTGGAACAAATTGGTATCACAACACATTAATTGTTCTCAACTGCAAATGGGCTTTCACCACCACCCGGTCATTCTATTTCTCTCCCCAAGACTCCCCCACTTTTTCCATATTCTTCAAACTGAGTACCTACTTCTTATCTTTTCCTCTTATTTCACTAAAAGATTAGAAGCTACCACACAGAAGTCTATCATCTTTAAAACTGCTAACACTAATTATTTATATACATTTTTTGTCCAGTTATAATGGAAAAAGATTCTTTTCCTTTTCTTTCTTCTCTACACTCTCTTCTAAGGATTCCCTACATCTCTCTCTGGCTTTTAAAACAATTGAAAACTAACAAGTTTCTATTCCTAGGCCAAATCTCCCCTTGGGGTTCCAAAGTTACCTACTCTCTCATAGGAGTCTCAAACTTCACACTTTCAAAGCAGGGCCTCATTGTCCTTCCACACCTGTCACATGCTGCCTGTCCCCAGGGGTCCTTAACTCACTATCCCCACCAAGCTCCACATGTGGGAGCTCAACAACTGGAAACCACTCTGGATTCCTTCCTGCCCCTCACCTGTCTCCCACACATAATCATCTTCATATTCCGTCAAAAGTCATCTGGAATCTAACTGTGTCCAACTTAGTGATGGTCATTATAACCTTTTTTAACCAAAGTACTGTGATAATTTCAAATTGGTTTGTCTACTCCTCCTCTTGCCCTCTTCAATATATTCTTCACACTACAGCAAGACTGAGCTTTTGAAAATATAACTCTTGACTATCAAAACATGACTGAAAAATGCCTAAGGGTCTGTGGAGAGGAAGATTAAGGGGTGGGTATAACAAGGTCAGGCAAAGGGCTGAAAAGGAGTGAAGCAAAATCAGAGAAGAGAAAAGCCAAAAAGAATAGGGAACGTTATTTTAACTTATTTGTAAGATGGCTATAAATGTTAAATTAAGCACAGTTAGAATTTTAAGTATATCTGAGAAGCACAGGGCCGGAGTAACTGTTATGGTGGGAATCTGGACCTCTGCAAAACCTGACTCCATCCACACGGCCACACTATATGGTCAAGGGCAAGTAAAATGCACCTCTCGCTCCCAGCTTTCCCTCCGCAGTTTCTTCCACTGTTCTCTCTTGGCAAAGTAATCAGGATACATGGCCTTCTCAGAAGGATGCCAGTCATCTAAGCACCACTCTGGGACCTGTCAAGAGAGGAAATCATGGTGTCACTCCACAAGATACATTTACAAGTCACTGACAGGCCTGTTTAGCAGAAAGAAGACAAAAATGAAGGTGGGTTTTTTTTGAGATAGAGTCTCACTTTGTCACCCTCAGTAGAGTGCCATAGTGTCATAGCTCACAGCAACCTCAAACTCTGGCTCAAGTAATTCTCTTGCCTCAGCCTTCCAAGTAGCTGGGACTCCAGGCTCCCACCACAACACCCAGCTTTTTTTTTTTTTTAGGAGTTGGATCTCACTCTTGCTCAGGCTGGTTTTGAACTCCTGAGCTTGGCCTCCCAGAGTGTGAGGATTACAGTCTAAGGTGAATTTTTATAACCACTGCAACTATCAGGGTGATTCTAACTCTAAGCAATGAACAGCAGGGACAAACAGAAATCAAAGAAAGAACCTATGGCTGAAAAAATAGGAATAGCATCAGTCCAAAGGGAACTGGAGCATTCCTCTTCTACTTGTTTTCTCTAAATATCCAGAGTGGTTATGTTATTTTTAACTATTATAGTATCTCAGAAATACTAAGCACCGATCCAAGTTGGTTGACTTTAAGGTCCTAAAATTAGTTATTTACCAAGAAACTTAGCACTTTGCTTTGCCAAAACATACAATGCAAGACCTTCAGCTGAATTCGAAAGAAAAGTCTTTATGACATCTAAGATAGAGAAAACTGATACCTAATAAAAAAGTACAGGCATACCTTGGAGATACTATAATTTCGGTTCCAGATCACTGCAATGAAGTGAGTATCACAATAGCAAGTCATGCAAATTTTGTGATTTTTCAGTGCATACAGAAGTTATATTTAAACTATACTGTAGTATATTAAGTGGCAATAGCACTATGTCTTTTAAAAGCACAGAACTTAAAAATATAGCTAAAAACTGCTAATGATCATTTGAACCTTCTGCAAATCATAATCTTTTTGCTGATAAAGGGCTTTACAACAATGTTGATGGCTGCCAACTGATTAGGGT
This sequence comes from Loris lydekkerianus, assembly GCA_963574355.1. Taxonomy (NCBI): domain Eukaryota; kingdom Metazoa; phylum Chordata; class Mammalia; order Primates; family Lorisidae; genus Loris; species Loris lydekkerianus. The sequence continues at coordinate 86,927 of CAUYPK010106121.1, forward strand.
GGTGGTTGCTGAGAGCTATGGTTGTGGCAATTTCTTAAAACAACGAAGTTTGCTGCATCAACTGATTCTTCCTTTCATGAAAGATTTCTCCATAGCAGATGATATTGTTTGATAGTATTTTACCCACAGAACGTCTTTCAAAATTGGAGGTAATCCTTTCAAACCCTGCCACTGCTTTATCAACTAAGTTTATGTACTCTAACTCCTTTATTAGTCATTTCAACAGTGTTCTCAGCACCTCCACTAGGAAAGTCTATCTTAAGAAACAACTTTCTTTACTCATCCATAAGAAATCATTTGTTCCTATCCCAAGACTGAGTCCCATCTTCAGGCTCCCCTTCTAATTCTACTTCTCTTGCTACTTCTTCATTCAGTTGCTTCCTCTACTGAAGTCTTGAACCCTTCAAAGTCATCCACAGGGCTGAAATTAACTTCTTCCAAACTTCTGTTAATGTTGAAATTCTGACCTCCTTCTATGAGTCAAATATGCAAATGGCATGTAGAATGGTGAAACTTTCTCAAAAGGTTTTTAATTTATTTTGCTCAGATCCATCAGAGGAATCCCTACATACGGCAACTACAGCCCTATGAAATGTATTGCTTAAGTCGTAAGATTTGCAAGTCAAAATTACTCTTTGATCCATGGGCTGCAAATTGGATATTGTCTTAGCAACCATGAAAACGACATTAATTTCCATGTATCAATAGGTCTCCATCAGAACTCGAGTGACCAGGCGTATTACCAATGAGCAGTAATATTTTGAAATGAAATCTTTTTTTCTGAGTGGCAGTTCTCAACAGACGACTTAAAATATTTAGTAAACCATGCTATATACAGATAAGCTGTCATCCAGACTTTGTTGTTCCATTTACAGAGCACAGACAGAGCAGATTTAGTATAATCTTAAGAGCCCTAGGGATTTTGAGAATGTTAGATGGGACACTAGTTTCAACTTCAAGTCATTAGCTACATTAGCCCCAACAAGAGAATCAGCCTGATCGTTGAGGTTTTGAAGCCACGCACTGACTTCTCCCTTCTAGCTATGAAAGTTCCCTAGATGGCAACTTCTTCCATTAAAAGGCTATTTCATCTATAATGAAAATTTATCTTAGCTGGTCTTCTGGATAACCTGCTATAGCTACTGTATCAGCACTTGCTGCTTTTATAATGCCATGCTTATTTCCTCAAAACACATGAATCAAATTCTGATAGCTTCAAACTTTTTCTACAGCTTCCTCAACTCTCTCAGCCTTCACAGAATCGAAGAGAGTTAAGGCCTAGCTTTGGCTTAAGGGGATATTGTAGTTGGTTTAATCTTGTATCTAGACAATTCGAACTTTCTTCATATCAGCTATTCCACTTTCTATCATTTGTGTGCTTACTGGAATAGTGGCAATTTCTTTTAAAAACTTTTCTTTTGCATTCACAACTCGGTTAATTATTTGGTGCAAGAGGCCTAGCTTTGTGGCTATCTCAGCTTTGGACATGCCTTCCTTACCAAGCTTAATCTTTTCTAGCTCTTAATTTGAAGTGAAAGATGTACAATTCTTCTTTCACTTGAATACTTACAGGCCATTGTAGGGCTTTTAATTGACCTAATTTCAATATTGATATGTCCCAGGGAATAAGGAGCCCTGGAGAGAGGGACAGAGACAGAGGAACAGCTGGTGGTGGAGTAGTCAGAACACACACAATATTTATCAATTAAGTCCACTGTCTTATGTTGACACGGTTTGTGGTGTACCAAAACAATTACGATAGTACCATCAAAGATGAATGATCAAAGATCACCATAATATTAATAGATAACACAATGAAAAAGCATAAAATATTAGTGTTGTGAAAATTGCTAAGATATAACACACAGACACAAAATGAGCATATGCTGTTGAAAAAATAGCACTGACAGATTTGCTCAACACAAGGTTGCCACAAACCTTCAATTGGTAAAAAGTCTTTATTTGTAAAGCACAATATAGTAAAGTACAATAAAATGAGGTATGCCCGTATCTGACAACTGTCAGAAAAGAAATCTCATAGTTACCCTTTCAAGAACAAGTGGTTTATAAGGCTCCAAAAAGGCAGATGACATTGTAATCTCACCTACCTTGTAGCACTCGTATCTTTCATAGGAGGTACCCCCCGGGGAGTCAGGAAAGATATATGGCTGTGGATGCTGACGATACCAAAATTCTTCTTCTGCCTCCCTCAGCAGCTGGGTGGCCTTCCTCATATCTTTTTCATGCCTATGTTCTTCAAACCGGGCTCTCATCAAACAAGCAAAGTACCGGTATTTGTCCCTTAAACCAAAATGATTTTGGAGATTAGAAAGGATATCTGCTCAAGTGGGCAGTATGGAGTGTTACCATCTGATAGGAGGCTGTACTCTTACTAACACTGTACTTTCTGGATGAGTATGTAACATCCTGGCACATCCCCAACTCTTGTCAATGGAGCACCCATATCATTAGGATTGCTTCCTCTGCAGCCTGCTAAACATCAGCAGCAAAAAATACCATATTAAATATAGCCTAACCATGTTTCTTTTCTCCTCTAACAAAGGAATGATTTAAACAAAAAAGGAAACAGTATTAGCAAAAGAAAAAAACTCAGCCTCTGTAGAACCATTCAACACTCATTCAGTAACAATCTACTCCATTTCCTTCTATCTTATGCTAGGCACTCTGCTAAATTTTGGAGATAACAAAATGAATAAGAAAGTGGATATTATATGATAGAAATAATATTGCTCAAATTACACAGACCCAAGGTTGAATCCTGTCTCATACTAGCCACATGACCTTAGGCAAGCTGCTCTCAGGGTCTGAATAAACTGTGAGGAGAGATCAGTTATGACACTTTTATAATAATCCAGGCCACAGATACAAAGGCCTGAAGCAGGCAGCTGTAGTAGTGACAGAAGGAAGACAGGAGAGAGACATTTAAATTACCAAGTTATGAGAATAGGCTCAAGTCAGACTATATGAGACTGAATCTTAGCTCTGCCACCTACTGTGTAATCTGGGATAAATTACAGTATTAGCTCCATAGGTAATCCCCTCCTCACATTGACCTCAGGCTTAAGTTGACCTAATTTTCATAGACCAGCTACGCACCACATATGTATCAGTACAGTAAGCCAAGTTCCTTATGTTGACCACTTCTGTATGTTGACCAGTTTTTTGCAGTTTCTTGGGTGGTCAATTTACAGAGGTTCTACTGTATTTTAATACCTAATGTCTCTTGGCCATAGGTTCCTCCTCAATAAAAAAGTGTTAATAACAACTATCTATCTTAAGGTTGACATATAAAACGCATTTTGCAAAGTGTTTGGTATATCTAAGTACCCAATATCAGTTACTATTATACCAGAAAGAGAATTTACAAAAATCAGTGTTCAATTATACATGGTACATGAGTATGGGTATTATTGTCACAGGAGTAAATAGTGAATACTTGAGAACAATTCTGAGACTTAAAGCCTAGTAACTGAATTGCTAATAGGGCCATCCAAGCATGGAATCTGGGAAGAGAATCAGAATGGAGGGATGACGAGAAGAGTTTGTTTTAAAGAATTCAGACAAATTGAGTTTCAGAGTATGGTAGGTAGTCTAACAAATAACTGGACATATTTGTTTATATATCCATTTTCCCCACTAATCCAGGAACACTTGCAGCTCTTAATATGATTTACTAACTTTTATTTATTTGGCATCCATCATAAAACTCAGATTGCAAATTCTGTCAAATAAATGAATAAGGAAAACTCAGGGAAGAAACTAACCATTCAATAACATTGTACATGGCCATCTTCCTGCCTAGCAAAGAGAAGTACCTTGGTGACTTTCTAATAATCACAAGTATATAATCTAGGCTTCAAGCATACCCTATGCAACTCTTTCAGATCTAGTCATTTTCCTAGAAGCCCTTCCCCTGAAACTGGTTTTTAAAATTCTAAGAGTAGAGACCTGGTATTCACACATAGCACCTTACAATTGGATTTAGACCATGAAAATCTATATATTTAACACTGTGTTCTAAGACTATCCTCAGAGGCCTAGAGGAGAGAAGAAATATGCAAGTGAAAAAGAAGTGAAAGTAATGAAAAGTAGTTGATGATGTTAAAAAGAGAAAAGCTAATAGGCATGGGTGGGGTAATGATGATGCCTTGGAGTCACACTGAAATTTTAATCCTACCTCGGCCACTTACTAGCTTTATGGCCTTGCACAAATCACTCTCTTTCCCTATCTCCTCATCTCTGAAACAATCTCTAGCTCCTAGAGTCGTTCTGCAGACTAAGCACAGAAATATGATTTCCACATATTACTATTAATAAGTGATCATGAAGAAAGCGATCATTTCGTGAGAGCTGGGGCCACGACAATTATAGATTTAGGCACAATCCTTTATTTCATTTAATCTTCATGCAACCCTTTGTGCTGGGTCCCGAGTCCGTTTTACTTCATAGAAAACTGAGAACCGGACCAGATAAGCAACTCTACAAGGTCTCGCAGCTATATGGGTGGGGTGGGGGGAGGCCTAGATTCGAAGCGGTTCTAGCAGGATCTGCCCTCCGACGCGTCCCTGAAGTCCTTGAGCCGCCCGGTTCCCGGGCGCTTAGCCTGAGCTGGTACCCAGGCTCACCCCCGGCCTCGACCCTGGGTCCACCCACCATTCCCACCTGTGGATGCACCACGACTCGAGATGGCGCAGCGCCCGCTTGTAAAGCCTCAACACCTTCTGCTGATGGGTCAGGTAGGCCGTCGGCGCCGAGAACGCCATGGCGGCCGCTCACCTGCAGCGGCCGCGGGGACTGCCGGGAAACCGGAAGTCTGGGGCCGTGGGCACCGGGCGAGACGGAAGGAGGAGCGGAGGGGCTGCCGCTTCCGCTTCCGTCGGGGAGGCCCTGCGCCTGCGGTCATGACTCGCTTCAAGTTTATCGGTAAGGGGGAAGTTTCGCCGGTTCTTGAATCTTTCTGACCTGTCCGGGATGTCGCTCACCAAGGCTGGAGGGCCAGGACTTGAGCTCCGTAGATTTTTAAAGATTGAAAGGGCTGCTCAATTGAAAAGAACTTGGGGAGACTTCTGGGTGGAGGAGGAATCAATATTCTGGTTCTTGATCTAAGTCCGGGATTCACGAGTGTGTATTTATTTGTGAAAATCGACAAGCACAGTTATGACTGTATTGTGTTGTATTCGATTTAAAATAGAGGAAGAAAACCGCCTCCCAAGTTCCAGTCATTATGTTCTCTTTCATCCCAGATGCACCTCCTGTCCCTTCCCCTCTGCTGTAGCTGAGAGGATGACGGCTTTAAGGGACCTGTTAACTTAACAGTTCGCTCTTTCACGTCACAGTTAACTGAACCCCTCAGGTGGGCCTGGCACTGGCTTAGGAACACCGTGAAATACTCAAAATTAATGGAAAAGAAACATTACTGATCTGTACACAGTGGCATGCACCTGTGTAAGAATCCTTTAATTTCCACACCTAATCACAGGTATTTCGTATTTCACTTTGCATTGTTTTTCTTCTTGTAATTTCCTGCCACCCCCATCTCTTACTTTTTTGGTTTTTCAAACTATTTCAACTGTCTTTAGCTGGATCTGTCTAGAAATTGGTTTTCATACAGTATTTGTGCACTTTTTTTGAGTTTACTTGCCAATAGGCATACTTTTAATAGGAACTGGGTTTTTTTAATTAAATCATAGCTGTGTACATTAATGCAATAGTCGAGTACAATGTGCTGCTTTTATATACAATTTGAAATATGTTCATCAAACAGGTTAACATAGGCTTCACGGCATTTTCTTAGTTATTGTGTTAATACATTTATATTCTACATTTAGTAAATTTCACATGTACCCTTGTAAGATGCACCCTAGGTGTAGTCCCACCAATTACCCTCCCTCCAGCCATCCTTCCCCCTCCCCTCCCTATCACCTTTCCTCATGTTCTTGGGCTATGAAAGCTATAACTTGGTTTCATAGTAGGGCTTAGTACATTAGATACTTTTTCTTCCATTCTTGAGATACTTTGCTAAGAAGAATATGTTCCAGCTCCATCCATGTAAACATGAAAGAGGTAAAGTCTCCATATCATATTTAAATACCCCTAAACAGCATGATTTTTCCCTGTAGTCATCCTCATTTACAGTCAGGACTGTGGTGTGTTACTTGTCTGCCCCTGCTGACATAGCTTCAAAATTCAGACGACATTCCCACTCCTTGTTGGCTCCTATTTGAAATAAAGAGCGATAATATTTCCTAGGTTACAGACTAAATGCTCTTTTATTGACATTTTATAAATAACGTGCAGGCACATTGTACAGATTTTGAAAAATATACAACAAAGTCGATGAAGAAAATCAGCATCTACTCAGAAATATTCTATTTCCATAGCAAGAAAGAAAAATGAAAACTCTGCTACTGATTTTTCCTGGTGATAAAATACTTTTGTAAGTAACTATTCTAATGAGTGGGTGATACTTGTTCACATACTTGTGGTATAATTTATTTTAAAAACCCTACATTGTTAATGCCAATTTTTCAGTATTATGAATGGCATCAGAATAAATATAAGTAAATAGGTAAAATTATTTATTACTTTAAAATAGCTTCCTAGGGAGAATTTTCTGAACTTAAGTTAATGAAGCATCTATTTTCGGCAAGTACTTTGTTTTGCTTTCCAGGAAAATTATACCAGTTAATATTAAATAAGGTCATATTTAAAATATTTCCAGTGATATATCAATCACATCACACATTTTACTGTGTACCCTAAGTACATACAATTTTATTTGTTATTAAATAATCATAACCCAATGTAAGAAAAACAAATAAAAATGAATATTTTCAGTAACATCCCCTTATTTTTAGTTCAATGGAAATTAATTTCTGTTTATTTCAAGAAATTAAGAAACTATAAGAGAAAATTTTTAAATTCTACTATAAAATGTTTGCTGTTCACTGAGGTTTATGTATTTTTAAACACATAACTTTGTGTATTCTGAGTATCATGGGGGTACAGAGGTTTCTTTTTTCCATTGGAGCTAGTGTATATGTATTCAACACATAATTTTTTAATTTCAGAATATTATGGGAGTACAGATATTTTGGTACATGAACTGCTTTTGTACGGTTTGAGTCAAAATTAAAAGTATGCCCCTCACCACATTTATTTTTTAAAAAGATCATACAAAGTTTCAAACTCTGCTTTCTTTTTATCTTGTTATTGTATTGTGATTATTTCATAATTTTTGATTCTCTGCTTTTCTTATTTCATAGTCACATATACCGTATTGCCCTGATCAGAAACTCGGAGGAATCACTCCAGACATGACTTTCTCTTTTGTTCAATGCCAGCTGCTTACGAAGCCCTCACGTGTCCACACCACTCTCATAAGATTCAGCTCCTCTCCAACCGTATTTCTCCTGATTTTCTCTTGTATCATCACAAGTGCCTCTCAGCCTATCTTTCTACCCGATCCAGCCTTCTCATATCCCACAGTCCTTAATGCTTGTTGTTTCTTTTTTTTTTTCTTTTTTTTTTTTTTTTATTGTGGAGAAGGGGCAGGGAAAGAAGGCGGGGGAAGAGGTGAGTGGCAGGGTCGGGCCAGTGGCATGGTACCACATTGGCTGTATCTAGGTAGAGGCAGTTTCAGGCCGGGCCTTGCTGAGTCGTTGCTACACGGAAGTAGCTCGTAGCCATCCATTATTTAAATCCTACTGTGTCTTTTTACTTTTTTTCCATATCTTTTATTCAGTTAGCCCAACCATCCCTCTCAGCATGGGGTAAAGACCTTGCTCTCAGTAATAGGGAGAGTAGAGCTGCACTCAGATAGGCTTTCTGTGACCCAGGAATGAAGCTTTGCAGAGATCTTCATCTTCATCCTAATTCATAAATGGCATTTATGCTGAAAGAATTAAATCAGTGGCAAAGAAAAACTGGCTTACTCATCTTTTTTTCATCTTCTATTTAAGGAATCTCTCTACCAATTCTTGCCTTTATTGATCTCACATTTCTCTGAACTATATTGTTCATTCCTGCTATGCATAAGAACTATATGATTTACCTCTTGATCATTTATTGTATTTGGTTAATTTCTAATTCTTTCATTTATGTTGATTTTGCTTCCCTGACAGGAAAGGACTATGGTCTTACTTAGATTCTATCACCCTTAGAGATGAGCAGTATGGTTGGCTTGCAGTTTAGCTATTCAGTGGATACTTCATTGATTTGATGAAACCTGCCACCTTGTACAAAGAGAACTAACATAGACAAAAATCTTTAGATTTTTACCAGCCTTTCTTTGATTATTAGTGGGCAGTAGAATTTCTGACAATAATTCTATTATAACCTTCCCTTACTTGTCTTTCTACTTATAAACTAGTATGGATGTATGGATTTAGACGAAGCATCTATTTCCTGTCAAGTTCTGCTCCTTTATGTAACAGTCTACATTATACAAGGATGCCTTTGCCTTGTTTCTACTTCAGGGAATAAGAGAGCCAACAAATGTTCTTAATGAGTGGCTGTATCCCTTGTTGGATCTTATTCCCTCTGAAGCAGCCCAGGAGGAATATTTAACAATAATAGGGGAGGACAACAATGTGGGGAAGTAGGAATATGGTATAAATGAAAGAGACAGATGTCACTTGAGGCCATAGATTAACTCCATCAGATCTTTAGATTTTTGAGTAGATGGCAATAGTTGGCAGGTAGAAGCTGATTGTGAAGATGAAGACATCCTTTTGTCTTAGCAGCATGTGCTTTCCAAGAGAAAAGATTGAGTTACCTATGTTCTCAGTTAAAATTTGCATGAGGTCAATGTGGAGAAAGAGCTAAGAAAGCAAAGGAATGGGAAAGGGGATTATATTAGCTTCCTATTGCTGTTGTAACAATTTAGGAAAATCTTGGTTGCTTAATACAATATACATGTGTTAATTTATAATACTGGAACCCAGGAATCCAAAATGGGTATCAATGACAATGAATAATGTGGAATTTGTTTCTTTGCTTTTTCTAGATTTTATAGCATACCTACATTCCTTGGCTTGTGATCCCCTTTCATGTTCTAAGAACCATCTAATCACATAGGGACAAACTCTGATATAAAACATGGAGATGACACAGGAGATATAGGCCCAGAAACAGTGAAATCCATTGCCCTTCTGAAAATGTAAAATAATTTGTAAATTGTATGAGAGACAGATGGATTAAGCACCTAGAACTGCTATTGAAAACTAATTTATGATTGCTAACGCGTATGAATACATTAGGACATTTCATGTGTTTATGTTAGAGGAAAAGTTAGTAGTGCTGAGTTCTGTGACTCAATATGTATTATGAGATAAAGTTCATAAAAGTATTTTCGTGAGTGTTCTTGTCCTTAAACTTGTAATCACAAAGCTAATTTTGTAATGTCTTCTTCATCTTCTGCTTCATAGTGTCACGCTTCATTCTAGGTTACATTCATCTCTCCCCTTTTTAATTTTTGTCCCTCTATTAACATCATATACACTTTTGAGAATTTAATAAAATAAAGTTGTGAATAATCCAGTATTATATGCATTCTGGTGGAATAAATTTTGTTTAGGAAGGATCTGTAAATATTTCTTCCCATGCTATTTAAAATATGTTCCAAAATAGTATTTTTATGATTCTCTATACTCTATTCCCTAGAATCCTTTGCTTTTTTGCACTTTCTGGCTGGGGCTGGGTTTGAACCCACCGCTTCCGGCATATGGGGGCCAGCACCCTACTCTTTTGAGCCACAGGTACCACTCTTTTCTTTCTTTCTTTTTTCCTTTCTTTTCGTTTTTTTTTTTTTTTTTTTTTTTTTTTGAGACTGAGTCTCATTATGTAATCCTCAGTATAGTGCTGTGGCATCATAGCTCACAGCAACCTCAAACTCTTGGGCTTAAGTGATTCTCCTGCCATAGCCTCTTAAGTAGCTGGGACTACAGGCAAGAATCCCTTTATTTTCAATTGTATTTCTATTGATAATCCCTCTGATATGTAGCCAGCTTAGAAAGAAATAGCCCTTTTAAAGGCTACTGTGTGATTATTTTGACTTTTTCCTAACTTTGGCCAGAGTCAGAGAATTGATTTTCATGTAGACTACTGTGTAGTTCTAATTCTGGCTACAGTCTATACTCTTTATTCTGGAAGTTATTTGAGTCTCCCCAAAGCGACCAGATGTATAACAACATTCCATTTATATTATTGGAAAAAGAACTCTTGGATTTCTGCTCTACTGAGAATGGTTCAATTCTCCCATGTTTGTACATGGAGGAAGGCATGCAATGTGCCCTTTAGACAAAGAGTCCTTTCATCAGTTGCTCACCAGTCTTTCCTTCACAGAATGGCCTCATGTCTTTCAGAATGGCTTACAAAGAAACATGGCTTTAAAATGAGAATAACTTCTAAGGACTTTATCATCCTAAGGAAAAATCTTCTTTAGATAATAAGAGCTTAGTTGTGATTTGATAGTTGAGGTATAGCAATAGAAAAATGTATGAAGGGTAGTTGGAATCTGCATTGTAACGCATTCAACAAAGTGCAGTATTGCCCCCTGGTTAAATTTCAGGCACAGTAATCATAAAGAGTTGGTTTGGGTTCTAACTTCAACACTTAATAACTTTATGACCTTAAGTAAGTTATTTAACCTTTCTGAACTTAACTTTCCATATCTGTAGTACTGCATATTTTAAAAGGTCAACTGCATCACAGGGAGATTTTCATTGAAGGCTATTTCCCTAAGCAACGGAGTAGCTCCCCATCCAAGAAATCTAAGTATGGAGAAAACTATAAATCAAAGTGAAGCTTTTAGCTCTTAAGTCAGATGGCTTGGATTCAAATCCAGGCTTTATCATTTAATAGATTCATGGTTTCAGGCAAGTTAGTTTACTTTCTGTGCTGAATTTTTTTTTTTTTCCATAAATTAGCTTTCAATAGCAGTTCTAGTCTCTGTCTCACTATGTTGCCCTGGGTAGAGTGCCTTGGCATCACAGCTCACAGCAACCTTTAACTCTTGGGCTTAAGCGATTCTCTTGCCTCAGCCTCCCAAGTAGCTGGGACTACAAGCACCCACCACAATGCCTGGCTATTTTTTTTGTTGTAGTTGTCATAGTTCAGCAGGCCCAGGACAGGTTCCAACCCTCCAGCCTTGGTGTATGTGGCTGGCGCCCTAACCACTGAGTATGGGCGCTGAGCCTGTGCTCACATTTTTCGTCTATCAAGTTGGAATAATAATAGTTCCTACCTCAAAGCTTGATATTAGGTTTAAATGAATATAGCAAAAACACTTAGCCCAGTGCCTGACACATACTTAACATTCCACAAGGGATTTTTCTTATTCTTACTGATATTAATGTTATACTACTATTCATAAAGGATGATATGACAGATGTAGAGATTGAGATAAAAGGAAGACTGAAGAGTGACTCCTCATAAAACCAGCACATTGTACCCCATGATTGCATTAATATACACAGCTATGATTTAATAATAAAAAAAAGAATGACTCCTGTGTTTTAAGCTTGAGCAGCTGTTTCTGTGGTAGTGCTGTTTATCGACTTGCCAATAGCTGGGGGAAGAATAGATTTGAGAATGTGTCTGGGGATCCATAAGGTTTGGTTTGGTTGTGTTGAGTATGAAGATACCTGTGGAGTGTGAATACAAAGGCTTTACATCAGGCCATTCTTCCATGAGTTTGAGAATCACTGAATAATGGACCAGGTGCATACATTGCAATGTAGTCAGTGCAATGATTCTTTAGATTATGAGACTGAATGAAATAACCAAAAGACAGAATGTGAAAGAGAAGAAAAAGGGCGTAGACTGAATCTCTGGAGCATAGAGGATAAGCAACCAGCAAAGGAGACTAAGAGTTGTGGAAAAAGTTAGGAAGAGAGCCTGACCTTCGTTGATAGTTGAGACATAGCAGTGGTTTAAGAAAGGAGTAGTCAACCTGTATAAAATGAGGACAGAAATATTTATTGAATTTGACCTCTATGAGAAATATGTTTGTGAAGATACATAGAGAAATGGGATGGTAGCTGAATGGGTCATCAAAGGAAAATCTGAGAGATCTCTTTCTAACAGTGTAGGAAGCTGTAGTACATGTGTATATGCCAGTAGAGGTGATCTAATAGAGGAGGAGAAATTAAAGAAGAGAAAACAGGAGGGAATGCGATCCAGAGTACAACAGAAGCTTTATCTTTGGCTGGAATAGAAACATTTCCTTTATTACTATGTGATAAAGTATATGGCATATTCACTATATGAGTTACAATGTCTGGCATATAGAATGTGTTTCATAAATAATAGCTGTTATACTTATTATTGTTGTTACTGTATGAACTACAGTGCCATGCTGGCTTCTACATGGAAAAGACAGTTTGAACATGTGTAGAGTCAAAGGCCTTAATAGAATAAAAGGCCTTGGTAAGGAGATGGCATTTGAAACAATCCTTAACAAAGGCAAAAATGTGTGGTTCCATGATACACAGACACTTCTCAAGTTATGATGAGGTTACATCTAAATAATGTCAAAAATACCATTAAGTAAAAAATACAGTTAATGCTGGCAACACAGCAGATTTTTCAACTTTACAGTGGTGGGAAAACAATACTCAGGGGAACCCTTTATATCATTGTAAGTCATGAGGAGTTCCTAGGCTTATGATGGGGTTATGTCCTAATAAAACCATTGTGAAGTCAAAAAAATTAAGTCAATCATAAGTCTGGGACTGTCCGTAAGAGCATTTGATTGGGTTGTCTTATTGACCCTAACCAAAAATTTTATAGTATATCATGAGCGGATGGGAGACATCTTTGTTATGATATACAGATAAATGACTTTTAGTAACTGTACTTCAAAGAAGTAGCTCTAAGAAATGAGTAAATCTAGGTCCGTTGAGATACACCGATCGACACATCAGTAGCCATCATGCTTTAAGTACCTATTTTCTTTGTTACCTGTCTGTTTATTATACTTAACTCAGCAAAATATGCTTTAATATCTTGACATTAAGAAGAAAATGCTTTGTGATTCACACTGTTTATATGGTGTCATTGTCTGTGCTCTCAATACAGTGAGCTGAAGGCTTTTAGCTGTTATTTTAAAAACATAAGTCCCTTTTGTTGAGGGCTGATTTTTTTTTTTTCCCCCTAGAATTCTGAAATGCTTTTTGCCTGTTTTTCTCTAAGTATAGATATGAGATTTTTAAAAAATGCTTCAAAATTTTCCCAAAATATGTGTGTGTTTTTAATTCTCTCCCTAAGTATAGTCTTAATGCTATGAATACATATTTAAATATTTGATCAGTTTTTTACCTTATGTTCTCTAGATAAAGTTTGATTGGTATTAGATATGGAAGGATGTAATTTACTTTAAAATTTTACATCTGTCATTTGAGATCCATATCAGAGAGAGAGAGAGAGAGAGAGAGAGAGAGAGAGATCTATTAGGTTCTGTGTGCAACTGTGTCTTGGTTAAAGTTTATAAGAAGTCACCTGACCAGGAAATGGGCTGCATCAGTTTTGAACTTGCTTTGCTTCTTAGTCTATTTTCTGGGGCTATAAAGTAATACCTAAGGCTGAGTAATTTATAATGAAAAGAGTTTTATTTGGCTCATGATTCTGCTGGCTGGATTATTAGGTATTTGGTGAAAGCTTAAGGCTGCTTCCCCGTATGGTGGGAGGCAAAGGGAAACTGGCAAGTACAGAGATTATATGGCAAGAGAGAGAGGAAAGAGAGAGCACTGAGGCCAGGCTCTCTTTAACAACCAGCTGTCAAGGAAACTAATACAGGAAGGATTCACAACCTCAGCCCTAGGAAAGGCATTAACCCGTTAATAAGGGATTTAGGGCTGTGATCCAAACAACTCTCATTAGGACCCGCCTCCATCATTGGGATCAAATTTTATTTTTTATTTTATTTTATTTTTTTGAGACAAGGTCTCACTTTGTCAATCTAGGCTCACAGCAACCTCAAACTCTTGGACACAAACAAATCTCTTGTCTCAGCATCCGGAGTAGCTGGAACAACAGGCGCCAACCACAATGCCCACTTATTTTTAGAGACGGGATCTGGCTCTTGCTCAAGCTGGTCTTCAAACCTGTGAGCTGAAGCAATCCATCTGCCTCAGCCTCCTAGAGTGCTAGCTAGGATTACAGGCCTGAGCCACTGCATCTGGCTCGGGATAAAATTTCACCATGCGATTTGGGGGGACAAACATCCAGATGATAGCACCTTGTTATGGGTATCACATGTCTGTTCTCCTTACTACTGAGGTTAGCCCTTTGTTTTATGTGAATTTCCAGACATCTGAATATTTGCCTTACTCTGTAGCACTTTAGACCTTTTGGGTTCCCATATCTTTGTTTGATCTGTCCTGTCATGCTTTGGCCTTTGTCCTTTCAGACTTCTTTGTGCTTGCCTGATTTAATTCACTGTCTTGTCTCAAATGCTGAGTCAGGTTTGCCTTTTACTCTTGAGCCCTGGACTGTTTCTCATCCTACACCACCAGCTCTTTACCCTTGAGTATATTTATACTGTATATATACTTCAGTACCAGCATTGGTCTAACTCAGTACAGCATTTCTGATTTTTACAAAAAACTGTGGTGGAATAGAAGGAATACTATATTCTTTGTTTGAATCTCTAGGTTTAAGTTTAGCACTAACAGAAACTCACAAAATGTATAAGGGCAAAGAGGTTCTGTGAATTTCAGTTTTTTCCTTTCTAAAATATGGATATATTCACTTTACTCATTTTCATGGGTATTGTGAAAATGCCTAACATGGTAATGGGCACATGTCTGTTAAATATTTAGCCTCAAGCTTGCATCTGCTGATATTTTCATAGAAATTTCTTTGTTTCATTAATTAGGATTTTTCTTTTTACTAATGAGTACTTTATGTATTTCCATAACAACCTATAAGTAAAAAGTATCCATGACAAGTTTCCTAATCAAAATGAAATGAAAGAACTCATTGTAACAAAGTTCCAAGTTTTCCAATTAATTTGTCTCCAATCCTTATATATTCTGATCACCAATTGCATTATGTCTCTTCTGAAAGCAATTAATATGACAACTTGTAAATTTTTTGCAAAGAAATTGAATATCTAGAACAAAAGCAAGAGAGTTCTTAATAACAAACAATGGTTAAAAATAGTTTGATAGGAGCAACACCTGTGGCTCGGGGGGTAGGGCACCAGCCCCATATACCAAGGGTGGTGGGCTTGAACCTGGCTCCGGCCAAACTACAACAACAACAACAACAACAACAACAACAAAAAATATCTGGGTATTGTGGCGTGCACCTGTAGTCCCAGCTACTTGGGAGACTGAGGAAAGAGAATCACCTAAGCCCAAGAGCTGGAGGTTTTTGTGAGCTGTGATTTCACAGCACTCTACTGAGGGTGACATAGTGAGATCCTGTTTCAAAAAAAAAAGAGAAAGAAATGAAAAAAAATTTACTCAGTTGCTCTTTCACACACCTCTGCTC